>JAODTR010091240.1:0-13963 GCA_025399935.1 Amblyopsis rosae | reverse complement strand
TTTCAACGTGCATTAAATATTGTAAACCTACCCAACCTGCGCTTGGTTTCTGCCACCCTACCTACTTACCTGTGACAAAAGTCTATGAAGATAGACGATATATATTCCTGTGTCCGTCTTTGTTAACATATTTGTACATTTTGTGTAAAACACTTAGAAGAAACAAAACATCTGTTAATTTTATCATATATAAATAATTTACCTTCAAAAAGGAGAGTATGCAAAAATAATAAAACATACAACATAACTTAATATCTTATTCTGAAACGTTTGGCAAATCTTTTCCCCCACGTGTTAATTTTGCATTCATAGGACCGTCCATCCTGAGGCAAACACATGTAAACACGGAGACAACAGTGTACCTTTACAGTGTCATAGAAGCCATTCTTTATGATGTCTGTGGAAGACAGTCGACCTGTGAGGCTGTATTTCATTGGCAGGTGGAAGTCGAAAAGCCTGGACAAGGCTATCTCACTGTACTCACTGCTACGACTGGCTGAATGCTTGATCTCCAGAACCAGCTCAAATATTCTGAAGAAGAATTCAATGTACTTGCATGATAAAAACATAACAATAAGACATTATAAAATATATGCAGAGCTGCCAACCCTGAAGAGATACGATGAGAATAAAGTAGTAGCGACATGCCATAAATTGTTCACAAGACAGTGACCATTAAATTATATTTTTGTGTAAAATGTTTAGTCCTCTAGATTAAAAATGTTTAGTAAATACTACAAATAAACATTTGCTGAAACATAATAAATAATGCGCATGCACTTTAACTTGGAACACACAAATACTCCCATCTAGTGGCTAATTTGGTAACTACGCCAAGTAAATTCAAATGCCTTGCCATGTAAATGCATTCGTTTTCATGTCTTACCCTATATTGACCATCTCGACTGCAGCGGGTTCATCCTTGGCAAACACTGCCACAGTCCAGCATGCGTAGCGCTGAACATCCTTGTCACGGCAGCGCAGGACATTGAGCAATGCAGCAAGGCCGCCTGCTTTTTGAAACTGCATGTTGCGAGAGAGACGCAGATACGCCATGAAATCCTCCTCCATCATCTATATACCATTTCCATAATAGTACATCTGTGTGTTTTTAATTATCTATGAAAGTTACGCAACAATGTCTCACTCTCCATACGCAATCATAGGATTGCCGTGGTTGACGGTGTCTTATTGGTCAATCTGACCACATTTCCTTTAACCCACAGCCTCTGAGATGGTACAGGAAAGACGGCGGCAGGCAAACCTCGCTCCTTTCCGGTGCGTCACAGGCCAGCTGGACCAGGCACTTTGTGACAGTGGCCAGGGTCTTCACATCACTGCCCCTCATGGGCTCCGCCAGGGCTGCCATGGCTCCTTGAGACAGGATTCCACGGAGAAAAGACGTATGCTCAGCCAAGTGGATCAAGGTCTCAGCTGTATGGACGACCACCGCACCACAGCTGTCACTGAGCCGCTCGACCAGAATCCTGAATCCATCTGCATCACGCAACGCCCTGGGAGGTGGAAAGGTTGAATGCATTCAATACGCTCACCCTCTCTCTTCTCCTGGGACGATATAAGCCATTCAGTCATTGTGTAATTGATAATTGATGATGACACATTGTTTTGGCCTAAAACATTGTTCGTCCCATCATCCCCCAAATACAGTTCATTGTGCTCACAGTTTATTAGTGAAGGGTTTTTCCAAGTTTTTTTTTTTTTTAGGTTTGTAAATGTATTATTGAATTGTGCGTTTTATGAAGATTCGGCATCAATAGAAGGTGGTCAGCCTTACATAGCGTTCACATAGTTGGGCATTAGTTTACAGAGGGTCTGGACAGCTGCCTCTCTCAGCTCCACACAGTCCTGCTGCAGAAGCTGCAGCATCACATTAATGCCATCTGTAAAACACACACACACACACACACACACACACACACAGTAAGCACTAATTAAAGTCTGGAAAATGCCTACAGAATATCTCGGCCAGTGTAGGTACAGTATGAATTGTATTTAGGGATGGGACGATATATGATAGTATTTTTTATCGTGATAAAGATACTGATAATCGCATCGCGGTGAATGGCCATTATCATTATAATCATGAATATCCTCACATAAGTATGAATATTTTCACAAGTGACTTGAAAAAGCAGTTTAGCCCACTTGTACAGTCCAATCCTATTGATTTACTAATGGATGTATTGCTTGCATCTCTCCAGTTAATCACCACTATGGCTGAAGGTCACTCGGCTTGTCCATTGTGTCCCCAATATAAAAAATATAAATGGAATTTGTTGAAATACTTGTTTTTAAAACAAAAAGAATCACACAAAAAATATACAGTGTCTGCGTCATGAAATAAAAATTGTTTCTTGTAATGTAAGAACAAGTGATTCCAGTATATTTTAGTGCCATTTTAAGAGCTTAATAATAATATAAGAAATAGTTGCGGGATAATATCGTCTATCGCAATTATTTCAGCCAGGACAATCGTAACATGCACTTTTCATATCATCCCATGCCATGTCGGTCCTTCCATGTGTGAATGTGTGTAAGGCCAACCTAGCTCCCTTAAGTTGACCATGCATGTATGATGGGGGCTCATGGCTTGAATAGCATAGCAGGCACATGTCTTCACACGGTCGTCCACAGCAGACAGCAGCTGAACCAGAACCGTCTCCAGGTGGTTCTCATGGAGTACTTGACGGTTCACCGCTGCAAATACACAGCGCCACAGCCAAAACCATTTACTGTACATCAACTGTAATCCAACCAGTGAATCACAACATTGCATGCTACCAAATAACCTTGTAACCTCACGCAACGCGGACATTTTGAAGGTGCATGGACTGTATGCGTGACGCACAGTGCGCGCATCTTTACGGACGCGAAAAGTATGCCTGGGCCTTTAGTATCTTGGTGGTAGTAGCAACAGTAGAGGAAAAGTGGGTCTTTACACACTAGAGAAGTGCTTGCTATCTGCTTACCATACTGTGACATCCTGATGAAGCATTCCAGGGTTGCGCAGTGGATTTCAAGCAGGTCGGGGGTGCTGAGTAACTCCGACAGCCTTTTCAAACCTCCACATTTCTGCAGTAGATCGAAACCAATCTTGTCACAAGCACACATGCCTATCACCTCCAAGGCCACAACGTGAATGTCACCCAGGACCTGTTGAGAGAGAAACACAGCTAATAGGTCTACATGATATATTGTACTAGAGACTGTATAGTGGTATAATTAACTGATGTTGTTTCACTCAATAAGGAGATGAGATGATGGAACTTTTATTGACAGGTTCACCTTACAGCTGAGAATGACCATGACCTCCTCTATTATTTGCTGCGACCTTTCCACACAATTGGCATATCCGTGGACAACGAAACTCCTTAAGATCTGTAACGCCAACATCTGGATGGCAGGGTTGTCTGACTTTAACAGGTCCACATACAATACGACCCCACCCAGCTGATGCAATTTCTCTAGGCTTGGAGGGTGCTACACACACACACACACACACACACACAGAGTGAACACATTCATTAAGCGATGTTGTGTTTGCTCTAAATAAGGTAAACAAAACAGCTGACAGATCTCAAAATGAAGTTCTACAGTATTTTAGGGTGATTGTAATCTATGGTCAACTCCCAACCAAAATACATGTGTAATAATTGTACTCACTGTACAGTAAGTGCCTTTGAATACGCCTGCTAAATGAACAAAATGTAATTTGGGCTTGGTTGGCAACTGATTGCTTAGCCCTACCTTCTGGATCATGTTGAAGATGATCTCCAGCGAGTTTTTTATGCATGTGTTTGGGCTGGAAAGGAGTGGAATAAGAACCTCCAGTCCCTTTTCTCTGAAAATGCTCTGGCTACAGCCATCGTCCTCTGACAGTTTGGCCAGGCACAGCGTGGCATACTGACAATTCACTTCTTCCTCTTCATTGAGAATGGATATATGCCGACACAAAAATGCAATGAACACAGTGCAGAAAGCAGACGTGCACACATCTACAGGATTATAACATCCATTACAACCGTATGGGTAATTATGTAAAATAGTTATGTGACTGGTCAGCAGCCTGTTGATCTATAATCACTCCAAGTTGTGACATACCCTGAGCATCAGGTGACAGTTGGCCAATCATTGTTGGAACAACATCCAGTTCTTTCAGCATATTCTTTACATTGCCTTTGAAGGACAACAAAGAAAAATAGGTAAATTGGTTGTTATGCAGAAAGTAGGTCATGCAATCAGTAAATAAGTCAGTAAGTTTGGTTTCTCAGTCAGTGAGATATCCACTGCTAAATTCAGTAAATATTAGACATTAATTCTGTCAGCCAGAAAGTCACTTTGTCAACATGTTACACAGCAAACTAGCAATCCTTTTAGTTGGGCAGCTGCACTGTTGTCTCACGCACCATTGCTGGCCAGGTTTGCGATGGCTACAATGGCATTCTGCCTGACGTGCTTGTCATCATGACTAGCGAGCTCCAGGATGCGTTTCACTGCTCCAAGATCCAAAGTCAGCTCATTCTCATTTCCTAACACCAGGGGGAGACAGCGAGCGGAGAATGTAATGATGGCTCAATCTGGACATGTGAAAGTGGCAATGGATTAAGTAACAGTAAGAAATGGATCAGCATCATCTTATTAGCTCCCTTTACCTAATAATAATAATAATAATAATACATTTTATTTCAGGATTTCTTTCAAAAGACTCAAGGACATCTTATGTTATAAATAGGCAAATATAAATATATAAAACATTAGGCTAAGATACATATACTATAGTATATAACATTTGTCTAAGACAGGGATATGCATTTTAGAAACATAAGATACAATTAAATAAAAAAGATTTGGAAAATATATACAAAATAAAAAATAATACATGCTTGTTGGTGGTGCATGGGAGTGAGAATAAAACTAAGGCTTAAATGTTATTGGCAACTTTGAAGAGATGGGTTATGAGGAGTTTATGAGGTGACTGTGGTAGCATGTTGTATGTGCAGGGGAAGGGCGTTTCAGAGTCTGGGGGCAGAGCAGTTGAGAGAGCCCCCCCCCCCATTCCACCTCTCCACCATGAGGGCTCGGGAAGACCAACGACCGACGAGAAGACCTGTAGAGGAGGAGCGGAGAGATCGGGAGGGAGTACTGTATATGCCAGGAGGAGGTCAGAGAAGAATGCCTGGGTGATGGTTTTGTTATCAAAAGTGACGACAAGACTTTTCACAGTTGATGACAGTGGGATGGGATGACCCGCAATGTTGAGGATGGGGCTGTCTAAATGCTTAGAAGTGGTCTTCCATCACAGGAAATATATATGAACATATACTTTTAAATCAAGAAGATAAATATAAGTGCAGATGCAGCCATAGCACTATGGCTGTATGTGACGGAGATCGTCCACCCCCCTCGGGGAATCGAACCCCGATCTCCCACGCAGAGAGTGGACGTTCCTACAAAGCAGGCCAAAATCCCATGGGCCTTGGCCTGTGCCGCCAGAGCGTCCTATGAGGTGTCGGAGAGTAAGGATTAACACTGCACAGCTACCTGCTGGCCACTGTTACGTATACAAGTTTAGAAGTTACAATAAAAAGAGTAGAGCAAAAAGGATAAACCTGCAGGGACATTAAAGTCGAGGTTTTTGACAGAATGATATACAAATATGCATATGGGAACAGATAGGGGAGTATACCTGGCCCTGCAGACTTGGAGATGAAATCACAAGCTGTTCTCAGCACCTCTGGATCATAAGAAGGCAGCAACAGCACTGCTGTATCTGTTGTCATAGTGATCGTACATACACTTGAATCCTGGGAAGAGAAAGGTCCAAAGGCTTCACAACGTTTTACAATGTACAGCAACTGTTTTATTTCCCAGTTATATTACAGTATATCTTATATGTCACACAGTCCTTAAATCCTTAAGTAATATTACATCATATTGTTCCATTACATTATTATTGATACTGTAATTATCCAATGAATGCAGATGGGCAGATTTTACCTCATTCTTTCCCTGGGGTTCTTGCTTTGTTTCCTTTTTTGTCACTTTTCCTTTCGCCATTGTCAATTCTGAAATTACAAAATGGCATTACATTAATTTAATTTGTATAATGTCTACTGATTCTGATTGTCAGTATGAAGCTGCAGTGTTTTACCAAAGGCAACATTTAGATAAAATAAGATTATTGTATAGCCTAATGTACACTAGTAGCCTATCGTACTGTAGGCTACCATATGTACCGTAGCAGTACACTGTAGTAGGCTACTGTACATACATTAGTAGACTAGGCCTATGCAGTAGCCTAGATATTAAGTCATAATGTAGCTCATCCTTAAAGTATTTTTTATTTCTTACTTTCAAATTTCACGCAGTACAGAACTCAGTCAGAGACACCTGCGATATTCCGTTGCTAAACTACAGTACAGAATCTTTGTTTCAGGTTTCAGATGAACTGTTTTCCTACACCTTGAGCACTGTTTACGCGTCATTATCACTATGGCAACGATAGGGCTGTCCTCACTTTTGGCCGTTTTTTGTTGGTTAGCTACAATTAGCAAACAATGTATTAACGAACGTACGATATAGGCTATCATATTATATGGGTTTGTAAAAGGAATTACTTGAAATGGCCGATATATTGTGTAGATGGCTGAACAAAGAGCTCCGGCTGTCAAAATCCGTGGGTAAGTGGGATTGAAGTTATGTACGGTACAACCTACCGTACTCGCCTACTGTAGCGTCAATGCCATAGCTACAGTACGGTACAGTAGCGTATTTCTACTGTAATGTACAGTATGCCTACTGTACCACATGAATGTAGTATGAAGTAGTACTGTAGTAGGAATGTAGTACCGTACCGTACCTTGCTAACTTCATTGGCAATATTGGTGTTTCTTTATATTACATTACCGTAAATAAAAATATGATATATGATAAACATGTACCGTAGCCTATACTATCTGGTTTTGTATTTATATATTACAAGTATACAGTACCGGTCCGTAATTACAGTAGGCAGATTTTAGGTGTGCACCAATCCAAAGATCCACAGTTCTGCAATCTGCACCATTGTATCTTTTATTGTTTTTATGTGACATTGCCCTTTCTACATGAGAGCTTTCAGTTTTTCACGGGTGTTACACTTATAGAAATATACTGTACTTCTTCACATCCTCACAGAGCCAAATACCTTAGCAAAGGACTTTTCTAGTGGCTACCTCATTGGGGAGTTACTTCATAAATACCAGCTGCAGGATGATTTTAATATGTTCATAAACAACAAGTAAGTCGCCCCCCCCCCCCCCTTTTTAACTCTAACATCTTGTTCTGTTCATATCCCATTGCACAACATACCACTAACTTATTTACTTGACAGTTTAAACTCATATTATATTCTGTAAATACATGTAGATATTCATTTTAACAACAGTTCCACATTTTCTTCAAAGTGCCTCTATTTCCAAGATGAACAACTTCAAACGCATTGATTCCACTCTCAAGTTACTGGGGGTCCCCTTTGACCTGACTATAGCTCAGGCGCTGATGCAGGAACAGGAACATGCAGCCACTCATCTCATCTACCAGCTTTATATAACCCTGCAGAAGAAGAAGAATGCAGGGCTAACTGGGACAGCAATGGATTTCATGCAGTCTGCCGCTATTGCTCGCCTGTACAGGAAAGAGAATGAAATTTATGCAGATGTGAGGGGAGATAGAGCTGTGTCTGTCCATTTGTTTGTGTTGTGATAGTAACAGCATCTTAAAGGCCGGACAATGGGAAAGAAAAACAAATATCATTATAGGATAATCTGTTTAATAATATTGCCACATGCTGTAACACCATTTAAATGTGTGTGTACAGTGTATACGTATACTGCATATATATATACACACACACACACACACACACACACTGTTTAGCATAATGGCTAAATTTAGAATTGACCTGGAACACCAATCTAGTTGAATGAAAAGACATACCTGTCTAGTAACATGCTGGCCACCATCTGTCTGTTGGTTCAGCGCTTACACACGCTGGTCAAAAGGGATGCAGACCTGAAGCTGCCCAAACTGCCTCAGCACTACGAGGAACAGGCCCAGCAGGACAGGTTTGTGACTGGTCAGCTGGAACAGCAGCATCGAAAGCTCCAGATCCAGGATGAGATGAGAATAAAACACACTGAGAAGGTACACTGGAAACAATCATGATTGTCTGGGCCTTGTTTTCCAAACTAAGATACAAATATCTAACTGCTAGAATACCAGCTACACCAACAATGGGACATACACACCTAGAACATACAGTATTTATCCATGGATTCATGCGTAAACACACTAGTGTGTAGTAGACACACTAGCTCATGCCATGACTACTTGTGGCCTCTGTATATTGTGTCTCTTGTATATTTTATTGTTATAATTTGCTCTTCTCAAATTTTCTCTTTCATTGCACTTTTCATTTGATTGATTTGACTGAAACAGTTTTTGAAGGTACTCTAAAAATAAAGTTTAATATTATTATTATTATTATTATTATTATATATAGTTGCGTGCAGCTCGTTGGAGACAGAATGAGATCATGGCTCGTGTCCAGACCTTGCACATCCCAGTGCCCAAGCCACCGCCCTACAAATCATTGCAAAACCCAGATAAGAGACCAAAGCTACGCAGAGAAGATGAAGCACAGGTCAGAGACCAACTCCACCTATTTCTGTTCAAATGCAGCGTACAGTATGTGCAATATACAACATGCAAAGAGTTCCAGTAGGACTGCATGTGGGCTAGCATGTGACTCTCTGATATAGTCATGTCTTCTCATCTAATTTATGCAGACTGTCCATGCTGATATAGCCCAGTTTGAGAGGAACCTAAAAAAAGGGGTTACTTCAGATTTTTCTACTTCTTCCTTAAGGTAAGCAAAAAGAATGTTACATGAATGTGTCTTTTCCTCGAGTCAGCTAATAATGTTTACAATTTTACATTATATTACACTTTTACAATAACAACAACCACCAAGTTACAAACTACAGTATATGTTTCCTGAGACGGGTTCCATCTGAGTACCATGACACAGCAAATAAATAAAGTAGGAGATAGAGAGTGAGCAAATTAATCACAAATATAAACATTGATTCTCGTGGAATAAATGTCTTCATCTTATTTCATCGTTATTTCATTTGCGTAAATCAGCTGTTTTCCTCTCCAGTAGCCAGTTCCTACGCCAGGGCCTCAAGCGTGGTGCTGGGGACAGGACTCGGGTGGCATTGGAGTCCAGCAGTGAGTACATCCAGAGGATCAGGCAGAGGCTGAAGGAGGATGCCATGGGCCGCCAGCACAGGGAAATACGACGTAGCAAATTCCTTGCTGAGCAGGACAAGGCCATTGAAGCTCAGCAGGTGAAACACACAGTTTGCATACAGCAATACTGTAATGCAATAACAAACACTGCAAGGGGAAGCTCAGTGCCTTTGACTGCGCTAGTAACTCTGGTGCATGCTCTCTTACAAAACGTTGTGAAATGACTTTGACCTGGCATGGTGTGCTGTGGGAGTGTTGATCTGTCTCTTCAAGGAGATGAAAAAGTCGTGACAGGGACCGGCAAGGCCATGGAGCAGAGTTCGTGCAAACCAAATATTTTCCATCATTGACTGAATATTTGAACAATGACAGAAAAACCTGAAGGCTGTTTTATAGTCTTAATTCCATGTTGAACCAAACTAGCGCTGCCATCAACACTACAACTACAGCGAGCATTTTTTTATTAGTGTGCTTGTTTTTACAGCAGAGCATTTTTGGAAAAAAATGTACATTCAACACACACAAACTTGACACACACTGACACACAATTAATAATATTAAGGTAGGGAATTTAATCTAATGAATACAAAGCCCGATCAAGGCTATGTGCTTCTCCCAAAAATGCTCTGTTTTCCATGCCATCTGTTACCCATTACATCAGATTGTACTCTCCTGTCTGTTCTACAGCCCCTTTAACCTCTGACACCAGGTTGACCTCTACCGTCTGTTCTACAGCCCCTTTAACCTATGACACCAGGTTGACCTCTACCGTCTGTTCTACAGCCCCTTTAACCTCTGACACCAAGTTGACCTCTACAGTCTACATGCCCTTTAACCTCTGACACCAGATTGACTTCTACCGTCTACATGCCCTTTAACCTCTGACACCAGGTTGACCTCTACAGTCTACATGCCCTTTAACCTCTGACACCAGGTTGTCCTGGACCTCTGTCCCCCTGTAGGATGCCAAGCTCAATGAGCAGCTGGTGATGCGGCTGACGCGTCAGAGCCAGTATGAGCAGCGTCTGGCTGTGCAGCTCCTCCAGATACGCAGGCAGAAGGAGGTGATCCGAGAGAACCGGCTGTTCAGAGAGCGTCAGTATCAGCAGAGGAGAGAGCAAGACTTCCATGAAGCCCTGGAGAGGGAGGCGGTGAGATAGGTTGCATTATTCCCTATAGTCAGTTGGCTCTGTCAGTGATTGTGAGTAGGTGTACAATACTGGCAAAGAACAATGTTAGGTACAGTAGGTCCATAAGATAAAGGCTGCACTGTTAGGCACTAGTGCTATTATGCTGTATATACTGGGCTGTAGTCGGGGACACGCTACTTGGAATGAGAGGGCCTAGTGCAACCTAGAGTTTGTACTTCTGTTATAGTATTTACTGTATAAAGTGTACGGTGCTGTATGATACAGAGGGGTTTCCATGGAAGAAGACGGTAAAGGTGTGGTGAAACTTGACTGGTTGTAATTTATCATTTGAGTATTGTTGTCTAGTCAATAGAATAGAACAAAATGTCTCTGGATATATTATGCGTATTAAATTACTAAAATATGAATTATTATATGCTATATATGTTGTACTCTATCTAGGCCTTAATGGTGTCAATAAATTATAGTGTTATTTTTGAGAAAATAATCCTTTGCAGGTACAGTAGGTGTCCAGACTGCAAGTTTACCCTCTTATATTATGATTTATATTGTATTTGTACATGTGTTTAATTTGTTCAAGCCTAGTTTTTAGCTGCATATTGATAAGCCATAAGATGTTATATGTGACCACTAGACAGCATGTAGAGATATAGGCTAGAGGTAAAGGTATTATGTGAAACAAGTATTACATAAGTGTAAGTGCAAGTGTTTATTATTTTTCTGTTTTTGATGATCGTGAAGAATCCATTAAATTGATATATTAGTTGTGTCCCAAATAATATATATATACTGTCTGTATACTTCCATAAATTATCATTGAATCATCCATGCTACCATACAGCCACAAAATCTCAATGAGTGACTTCCCATTTCAATACAGTAGACAGTGTGCATGTTCCAGAAGCAATTTAAGTAACAAACATGTACATCACATATAGCCACACTCTCTAGCACATTTAAAACAGCAGGCATTTCAGTAGTAGCATTTGTAGGCAATAGCAATCTGATTCTACTTCCATGGCTGAGGCCTGGTGCAGGCTTTGGCTCGGCAGGCGAAGCTGGATGATGCAGAAGAAATCAGAAAGCAGATGGAATTCCTACAGAGAATGGCAGATGAGCGTGCTCAGAACAGAAATAAGAAACACGTTAACATCTGCCGGGAGGTTTTGGAGCAGATAGTGGACCTGGCCACCAAGGTTGGAGAATACCGACTGCTCACAGAGAAGTACGTCACAAACTAGGGTACTTTAGAGACTTCAGGATCATTGTGGGCTGAAGTGGGTTGAATTTGTTTTGAAAAAAAGAGAGTATTGGAAACATCGTTTGGCATCCAATTAGTTACATTGTTAAATATTCGATATTTGCATAAACAACATTCATAATTGCTGAATTATGACTATGATGTTATTTTACTTTATGTTTTAGTTTCAAAGAAAATCTTTTGTATCACGTGTTTTTCCAATTTTAATTAGTTAACTGTAAATTTAAAGCGATTTTAAATGGTGTTATGGAGCAGTCAAACCAAAATGATGCATAGGAGTCCAAACCACCACAGCATATGTTAAGAAAATGTGGAAAACACAATGTACTACTATCTAAGGGTCAAATACAACTAGAATTCTGTCTTAGTTTGTTGAGCCTATAAAGGCATGCTGTATCGCTGTTGTTGAGCTGGACTAGTGTGTGTGTCTAATAGCAAGCCATTTTCATTTATATAAACTATATATTTTTCATTCACATATATACTGTATATATATATATTTATATATATACAGTATATACAAAAAACAAACTGACATTTTGTGTTAATATTTTGTAATATACAGCATAATATACCACTTGTTCATGACATCACTACCGTAATCTTTAGTTGCCATGATATAAATGCTGATGAAGAAACTCAAGCAGTTCAAACCCATGATCAAATCCATTTTTGTCAAAGACTGTCACCACAGTTTTATTAAAGTTGGCCCTCCTCTGTCCTGCTATTTTCCTATCCTGTCTTCAGTCGGATCCCAGCAAGGATGATGAAGGACTGGAAGGAGAGTCTGATCAGGGGCCTGTCTCTGTATGGGCCTGCAGAGGGCGAGCAGGCAGGGTTTGAACCATGGGCTCGGCTAGACCCCGTAGAGTTGGAGAAACAGGAGATATTCAACAACCAAGATTATGATGATTACACTGTGAGTCAGAGATGGAGAGTTCATATAAACAGTGTTCATGTTGAACCTTTTCACAATAAGTTTTATATTTAGGCAGCGAATACCGCTTTCTCATAGCTGCTGTCTCATTTACATACACATGCAACATGTACAGGAACTAACTACGGAAGTCGTAAAGGAACAACCTTTAGTTTGACTCACATTCTGATTCCCCTAAATTAATCTGTTATGTGTCAGAACATGGCAGGTGAGTGGGCATGGCCAGCGGAGGCAGGGCAGGCTAGAACTCTTCCAGGTTCCCACTGGATTCTAGGACATGTATTCCAGCGGTTGAAGAGAATTGTCCATCCTCCAGAGCCAAGTGCCCTACCTCCCACTGTCCCTTATTTTACCCTGAAAGCTTGTGTCCTGGGCAAGCCCTTCTCTGGCAAGACATCCTGCCTAAACAAGATTGCACAAGGTACACAGCAGGCAAATGACAGACACATAACATGCATGTAATGATATCTGTACACTATACATCTGTTTTTTTGTATTTTCAATAATAATAATCAAAATTGTATATACAGTAGGTCTACACTGTAAATACTGTATACTATACTTCTGCTATCATTCTTTCTTTTTCTCTTTTTGTCTTTCTTTCCATTTAGTTATCTACTGTATTATTATTATTCATGTTCTTCTCACCTGTTGATATTGAATATTCTTCTCTTTAACAATATTGTCTTAAAATGAAATCGTTAATCTCACTATTTACTTTCTGCGCATATAAACCACCTACGGGTACAAATAAAGTAAACTGAACTTGAACTTAATCTCTAAATTCAAATCCATGTCAGATTGTTTTACCTTATTCCCTACTACGACGATTTCCTTTCATTTTGAGGAACATGAAGTGTGTGTGTGTGTGTATCCAGATCATGGCATCCATGTGTTATCGGCGGCCACACTGCTCCAGGAGGCCCTGAACGCTGCCAGGAGTATAGAGGAGGTGAGTGTCATGAGACGGGAGTGTCTCTGAAGACCCTGCTGTTTCACGCAGTCCTAATTGCACTTAGGAGAACATCATGTTTCTCCCTTACACCACAGTTCAAAGAGTACAGGACTGGTGAGCTGTTCAATACACCGTGGTGTTGCTACTGCACTACTAATAATACGCGATTCACACGCACAGACACGGGACGTTCACTACTTTTTTTCCAATAGAGAACACTGGTAACAATGTTTTGGGGATGGTGGGAATGGGACTCCCGATGGTTGATTGTGATTGGAGGGTTGGGATGATGAGTGTAACATGAGTGGTGGTATTACTTTATTTTTTATATATTATATTGTTTT
>JAODTR010091229.1:0-13963 GCA_025399935.1 Amblyopsis rosae | reverse complement strand
TTGCTGAAGCTGCTGCCCCCGCGACCCGACTCTGGATAAGCGGGAGAGGATGGATGGATGGATGGATGGATGGATGGATGGATGGATGGATAATTATTTATACTTTTATTTATGTATTTATACTTTTATATATTTACTTATTTATTTTTTATTATGGCAGTCCTGGTCCTCCATACTGTCAGTCTATAAAGGATTTTAAGACAATATACCAACCTGGACTGGTATATAGTGCCAAATGGGTGTTGTATGACAAATGATGCGGAGGTTCCAAGCAATGTACTGACAACAATATAGATCTGAAGGACCTGATCAAACAATGACTGTAGGGAAATATTATGTGAACATGTGTGAATTGTGCCAAATGGCTACATTTTGATTGACAATCAATCATGTTAAGTCATTACATTTATATTATTATTGGTCTTACCGAGGGGGTTGGGTTAGTCTGATCGCCACATCTTTTCAATGACAGAAGAAGGATGGCGCTAGTGCAGTTAATAATATGATTGATGATGCCACTTGCTCTCAACTCATCGTTTGGAACCAGCTTCTGTGTGCCTTCAAGTAGATAATGGATGAAGCTTTCCTGTGAGAAGGGCCAACATGTGAACAATCAATATGTGACTTGTTGTAACTTTCTCAGAAAGAGGGGTCAGCCATGTACTGTATGTCAATTAAACTACATAATATACAATATTTTACCTTGACTGATATTTTTACATACGCATGAAACGTTACATACACTGTTTCCATTTGTTGGCTCGCTTGCATTGAGCTCCATACGAAACAGCTCTGTGTCCGCTGCCTGTTGACCAAAATATAATTAGAACACAACCCAGGGATATAGTGAGCAATGTCATAGAAAATGTAATGGCCATATTATAACCCACAAGCATTTTTTGATGTCCTTTGACTTACATCTTATCATAAATATGTACAGTATGTACTCAAAATGTCTGACCTGAAGAAGGAGATTAATGTCTGTGGTGACTTGACTCATGTCTGTACTTCTTGTAAATCCTAAGAAATAAAATAAAAAAGTGTGGTTTTGTGTGTGCGTGTGCGTATGTGTGTTATTGAGTGAGTCAAAGAGAGAGAGAGCGAGAGAGAGAGAGAGAGAGAGAGAGAGAGAGCGAGAGAGATATTGGTAGTGTTAATTACAGCTACAAGTCTTAAGATATATTTTATTAATTGAAACCATTTAAAATAGATTTGTAAAGCTAACTTACGTGATTTTCTTGCATTGCTAGACTTTACACCCTGCATAAGAAAAGGTAATAACTCTTATTTACTGACAGCTTCAAACTAAGGTCCTATACTTACTATATATTTTAACATAAAATCAAATATGTCAACCTCTGTAATTTCAGTAATATTTTACTCACCGTTGAAGGTGATGCAAATTGTAAATCTGTAAAATTCCACACACAAAAACAATACATCCACTTTCAGCATATTTTAATAAAACGAGGAATCTAGATCTAGACAGTACTAGCTTTAGTACTTTAGTACTAGCTTTAGTAGCTTTAGTACTTTATGCTTAGTCTTTCATGCTAGTGTGCACATCATTTCCAATGACGGATGGGACAATCTACTCACTGAACTAAGGTAGTGAAACTGATAGGAATAAAGTACTACTTTTGGTTCACATTACTGCGATCTTCCTACAATAGAAGATCATTTCATTGATATACGTCAATCAAAACGCCTTCATACTCAGAGCGCAGATGTAGCCTCTTCTTTGGCTACAGTCAGATGTGGTCACCAGTTGAAGTGGGCTGAGCTTCAGGTATGTGCAGAGGGCTGAAGGACTGACATTTTTGAATGTAGGCTTAGGCTCTGCACAATAAGATGCACACATCACTCTCATCACAAATTGTTTTATGAAAAGGTCCAACAAAGGGTACAAATGTTGGGATGGTACCCTAAAGGTACATAAAAATGTACAACTGCACACACATACACACACACACACACACACACACACACGCACGCGCGCGCGCGCGCACACACAAATTAAGAGGCATATACAATTGTGTTGAAAACCCATGACACAAATTACACCAATTCAGCAGTAAAAACACATCTTAAATCTTTATTCCTATTCAGGGTATATTTTATATTTGCATATCACAGTTAGGCTACTTTGGGTGAAAGTAGAAATTCGAATTGTAACATGTAGCCTAACATGTTATTTTCTTCAGTTGCACAACTTTTACAATTTAAGATGGGATATGAAAACCAATGATAGGCTTACACACAAACACAAGCATTCCAAGGAAAATGTTAAACCAAATTTAAATACTTAAGTGTATAGGCCTATAGATGTAAAAATAATTAATAGTAATTTACTTACTCAACGTCGGTTCCTTGTATTCAACTTTTACACTTTTTCCTAACCACCAGGTAAGGTTTTTTGTTTCCTTCCCTTTTGTGGCGTTCAGGAGAATGTTTTTAACTTCGCTCTTAATATTTCGTAAAAGCTTTCCACCACGCTTTTCGCATGAGCATCTCGCTTGAGACCAGTTCTTGGATTCATCAATGAACTCATAACAGAAATTTCCAAAAACATGTTTACACTCAACCAAGTATTTGTATCCTGTTGTATTTTCAGATCTCTTAGCCAGAGACATATAGCAAACGGCAATCCACATAAATAAGCAGCTTTTAATTAACAGGTCCATGATCGTCGCCAAGTGAAAGGCTATAGGCACATAGCCTACTGTTGCAGACCCTGGTCGAGACAATTGTGACAACAACGGAAAAGTCTGTCTGACTTAGGGAAATTAGAGTTTCTCTAGAAAAACTATGCATATGTTCTTAATACATTAAGAAAATCACCACAGACAACCAAACAAGATGCAAAGTAAAGTAAGTGACATCACAACAACCAAGGTCAGAAATACTCATTTTATAGCCTACTTCATATATGCTATGTGTTCAGTTGTACATTGTGTATGATATTGCACATTTATATTAATTTGCTTTATGCTGGATGACAAAGAAATGTAATATGTGCCCTCTCTGCCAGCGCTTCTCAGTTCGTAGTCGACAAATAGGCCAATATGATATCCGACAGCTCTCACTCTCGTACACAGTACTGCGAGTACCGTAGGTGTCGCGAGATGTCATACAGGAAGTTACTACCGAGAAGTGCTTGTGTTGTGAAACGTGAGTCTAATGTCTTCCAATCATGGAATGCCTTCCTTGATGTGACCACATGCTGTAATCACATTCATGGCGGGCCAGCTGAAGGTAATTTCAGTTATATACTTATGTTTCTTAAAATCTACAGTATTTATTGTCCAGAAGACAAGAAATATTATGTAATTTGGTATTGTATAGGCTACGGTAGCTGAGCTAGTCAATAGCCAAATAAATCACTTTAGAGCAGGGTCATGCTCATGCATGTCTTAGAGCAAAAGTTGACAGCTGTAGTCCCAAAAGAGACACGGTGTATATTATGAATCAGATATGTTGTGGACGTTAGCCATTTTGTTTTATTTGTATTTTTGCAGAAGCAAATCAAGGATGCAGGGAAAATCATCAGTTCAGGTGGTATCCTGTTTGCCTCCTATCTCACTGCAGTTGGTGATGAGCGTTTCTATGCCAACCAGCTAATGCCCTTGCTCCAGAGGTGTGTGGGGGCGGAAACGGCCCATGTGATGGCAGTGAAGATGATCAGGCTGGGCCTGGTACCGGTACCTCTACATCGCTACAAAGACCCAGTGTCTCTGGTGAGTTCACTGTGCAGGTCGAAGTGTCCATGTCTCCTGTTTGATTTGACCTTGTCATTGCATCATGCACAGGAGGTGAAGGTACTGGGACGCAAATTCAAAAACCCAATTGGGATTGCAGCAGGGTTTGACAAGCACGGAGAGGCTGTAGATGGACTATACAAAATGGGTTTTGGCTTTGTTGAGGTGGGGACAATTACTCCCCAACCCCAGGAGGGGAACCTCAAACCCCGTGTGTTCCGACTCTCTGCAGACCAAGCTGTCATCAACAGGTAGGTATTAAGCGAGCCACCCACACTGGCTTTTATTTGAAATAAGATGGATGTGGTTTATGTGTCTTTCATTAGGTTAGTATTGGAGATAACTGTCATCTATATATGACTCAGCCATTGGTTGCATCCAGGTCACATCATGCTACTTGTTCAATCCAATGTAGCTATGTTTGGCTGCGCATTTAGATATTTCAGCGAACAATTCCTTTTCATGTAAATGCCAATGTAAATGTTCTTTCAGAAGCATTATATTGTTGAAGCTGTGCTTATGAGATACTGTCACATTTCTAGATTGCAGTGTAAACAATGAGTGTGACAAAACAAGTTAGGAATTTACTTAATTGTATATGGATAATGTACTGTAATAATCAGGTGTATTGGTTATTTCTGCAGATTGTGTGTTTAATAGGTTGTGCTGTATGTTTTAGGTATGGATTCAACAGCTGTGGTTTGGCAGATGCTCAGCAAAGGCTGAAGAAGAGGGCAGGAACTCAGATAGAGCTGAGTGAAGGTTGGTTCATAGCATGACAGAGTTGGCTTACTGCTGAATGTCCCCAGCTATTAGCTAGCTCATGAGCACCTGTGGTCTTTGTATTAGACATGTTGCATTGCCTATTTACTTAGCTTTATCTCACCCCTCAGTCTTAGATGGCAGTCTACGTGGATTCGTGTAATTCGTCATGCCAAGATACGGTTGGCCTTATTAGTGTTCTGTTTTATTGATGACTTTTTCATCACCGGCGTGGTTCTCTAATTCTAGGCAGTGATTTGTACGCCAACGTGTCTCGGACCACTTACAGTATGCCATGGAAATTATTTCAGCAAACATACTGTTTAGATAATTATGTTTTCAAGATTAAAGCTAGCAAAACCATTAAGACATTAGTGCATACTAATTATCTTTCATCCAGGTGAATAACTAATATTAAGCCTCCCCTTATTGAATGCATGACGGGCAGCTATCTTAGCTTCCTTTTAGACAAATTACTACTACTACTGTCATTGCATTAAGATTTCTGTGCTTTTTAATTAACAATTTAGTGGTAATAACATATTTGCAATGTACTTTATACTGTGGCCCATATTAGTGTTGTGTCCCTTATCTAATAAACATACTAGGTTACACTTTAAACCCATATTATTCTGTGTTTACAGTACGACCTTGAACTGTTCTTAGGCTTGCTCTTGTTTAGAACATTGTCTGATCTACACCAGCTTACCACTGAATTACAGTAGAGCAGCATCTGCCCCCATGACTCAGTGTGTGTGTGTTTTTAACAGCTGGCCTGGCTCTGGGCATCAACTTGGGGAAGAACAAGCTGTCCCATGACGCAGCAGCAGACTATCTGGAGGGTGTGAGAGTGATGGGGCCTCTAGCTGACTACCTGGTGGTCAACGTCAGCAGTCCCAACACCCCCGGTCTCAGAGACCTACAGGGCAAGACTGAGCTTCACAGCCTCCTGCATAAGGTAGTAGGGCTGTGCGATTAATTATTTTGCACATTACGTTTTGCAAGTAAAATGTGATTTTGTCTTGTGTTCTGAATGACATGCGCAGGCTCACTTTCACCCCTTGCAGGGTGAGAGTGAAAGATCAACGTGAAAATGATTAAAGGACAGTTCAAGGTGTTTTAACTGTTTTTCGTCGCAGTAAATGCACTCTCCAAAGTCTATGACTTTCAATTTTGACCAAAATAATCATTATTGTTATTTTTTCCATAATCGAGCAGCACTATAAGGTAGTAGGACAGTGTGTGCTACACAGCCCAGGCTGTAAATACACATAAGTGGTGCAGATTGAACAAGCGGGAACCTCCACTGCTGAGACATGAATACACTTGAATGGTCGTGTGAGTCTGGCTGCAAAAGGGAGTCAATTCCCATAGATTCCAAATTTGTTAAAATGCCTGACTTTACGGCAAAGAAAAACATGCTTACAGCCTGGTTCAAAATACGGTCTCCCCTGTACTGTACGGGGGGGCGTATTTGTTTAGATTTTGAGTTCAAATACTATATCAATAATCTCTCCACAGCATCGCTGACTCCACCTTTTTAATGTTGTTTAAAAAATATATAAATGTTTGACATAATACAGTAGCTCCAGTCCACCGATAAAATACCTCTTTGTTAAAACCAAACAATTGATTAGATTTTTTAATACGAATCCCTCTGCAACATAACGCCTACAGTACTTGACTCATTTTCATTCTCATGTATTCCATCCAGGTGCTAAAGGAGCGTGATGCACTGCAGCGAGAGGGCAAACCTCCAGTCTTGGTGAAGATAGCTCCTGACCTCTCTGCCCAGGACAAACAAAACATTGCGGAGGTTGTGACTGAGGTCAGCACCACTTGTCAAATTTCAGGGCTGAAGCCAGCAGTCTAGTTTGATATGGAACACAGAACACAGAGCAGCAGACCATGGATGATTCAGACCACACGAAAGATCCTACCCACAGCATTATTTAGTTCTGTAATAGAAAGAACACTAAATTCAATGTTTTGCTTATAATGTTAATTTATAATATAATTTAATGCAAAAGTACATGTCTGTAAGGGGTTTACATTTGTATTTAAGTGACCATTAAATGTCACACTGTTGATGTGTAGTTTCTCTTAAAACAGAAAGTTAGGGCGGGGCATGCTGTGGGGATTTACTTGTTCCAGCAGGAATCATTCAGTTGGATGTAAACATTTGAATAGACGCACATGGATGAGTCATCGGTATTTCCCCAAGTTGTGGCTTAATCAGCTGCGTGATTTCTAGGGCTATCCCCGACTCAGAACTGTGTCGGTCGCTTCGGATGTGGCCGTTCAATACAGAGATGCGACGATTCGTTCCCTTCTTTTTTTCACCTTCTCATTAGCCTACTGCTACTAGGCCAGACTGTCTACAAATCATAACATCCACCGGCATAAGTTTCAGTGATGATTTCAATCACAGTCAGCTGCAACACAAACACGCAGTAGCATATAGCTGTGACTGTGTGCTATTGTGATATTATTATTAATATTAATAATTTAAAAAAATGTCTCAAATGAAAAAAGATTCATAATATGGTTAAATTTTTATATATATATATATATATATATATTGGCACAAAGCGACATCATAATCACATTGATTTGTGCTGCAGTTCTCTTTTGAATGAGGGTAGTAACGTAATGGCAGTAGCATTAATAGTAGTGGTAGCACCGGCCGGCTAGCAGAGGCTATGTGATCACTCCGTTACAGCTCGATGTATTTTTGTTGTTGTCCTTGTCTAAAAGGAGCACTACATCTTCCTTTAGCCAGTACATTAACCAGGTTATTGACATTACCCTGTACTATGTGTAGGGGACTAAATGGAGGACACCGAGGGAGAGGAGCAGGGGGTGCAAATATTTGTACATTGCTCTCTTTTTGTCATGCTAGCTACACATATAGAATTATGCGCTAGGCCGTTATATGGTGTTTTATAAATAGTCTCCAGCTGACAACGGCGTAAGATAGGAGTAGGCGCGCAACATATATCGTATGTAGAAACACAAATTGCGCGAAGCAAGATCAAAGATAAACTGAAGTGTCTTGAGAACGCGCAAAGTGTGCATTAGCTACCGCCCTCTGCTGGACCGTCCAGGCCATTGTACTATGCCGGCATTAAACACGGCATGCATGAACAGGCGCAAGAGGTAAATGTCCCTGGATGGAGCTGCATGAAAGAAAATCACTAGCCGTGCCTGTAATTTACCAGGAACAATGTGTAAGAAGGACTTCAGTTAATGTAGTTGCCTCTGTGCACCGCTGTGCAGTCTCTCACCCCCTCCCCGCCCATCCGTGTCATCCTCTGTGATTATAGTTGGGGGTGGATGGTCTCATGGTGACTAACACTACAGTCTCCAGGCCAGGGACGCTGCAGGATACTCAGAGCTCAGAGGCTGGTGGGCTGAGTGGCCAGCCTCTTAAGGACCTCTCCACTTGTACGGTCAGAGACATGTACATCCTCACCAAAGGTAATGACTCCTATGGTCTCTTGATATTATGCATGAACCAATCAACAACATGAGTAGAGCTTATGAATGGATTTACACTAGAGTTTATGTATTCAAACTGTTGCCTTTTTAGGTAAGGTGCCAATTATTGGAGTTGGAGGCGTGGCCAGTGGGCAGGATGCCATGGACAAAATCCGTGCTGGCGCGTCATTGGTTCAGCTTTACACAGCTCTGACGTATCAGGGCCCACCTGTAGTCTCAAAGATAAAGCGGGAATTGGAACAGATTTTGAAGTGAGTGGACCTGAATTCTCCCAAAAACATGCATACGCTAAACTTTATTTCGAGGGTCTCTGCCGTTTTCAACACAAATGTTTCATGTGTTTGCTGTCGTCTTCCAGAGATCAAGGCTTCGGCTGCATATCGGAGGCAGTTGGTGCAGATCACAGGGCGGCAGATGCATCAGTCTATAAGCAGTGTCCACATAGAGAAACAGTACACGTTCACACAGACATTGGGGGCTCAGCTGATACTGTGTATGTGGCCGCCAGCTCCTCTAGTTAGGCTGAATGGTTGCGGTCAACCCTCCAACTCCACTGATGGACAGTTGAGATGCAGTTAAACACAATGTTTCAATCCCATACATGTCTGAAACCTACCTGGTGATTATGCCAGTGCCGTGGTACATATACTTTAAATTTGTACAACATTGTATTGAGAAACTGCTCAGGGAATAATGTTCAATATAACGTAAAATAAATTACCATGTCATATATTGCCACATGCAGCCAACACTGGTTGGAGTAGACTAATTCATACAGTATCATATATCAGTGACAATTGGACAGTTGTAACCGATCCATGGAGCTGATCCACTTAAATAAATGTACACGCATAGGTCTACTGTCAAGCATCAGCCATGTCTAACCTACCCAGGCCACACTATCAGCAGCAGGTTTCTAAAATGCATCTGAGTCCTAAAATAGAGATTGGCTGTCATTTACTTTGCAATTTAACTTAAAATTTAATTTAACACTAGGATCGGTACTCTGTATCGGCCGATACCCAAAGTGCAGGTATCTGTATCTGTATCGGGACTGAAAAAACTAGATCGTGCCATCCCTAATAAAAACATGGTGAAATATGTTTCTGAGCTCAAACATTTCAAGTCATGTTTATAAGCTGTTACATTTCAAGTCAAATGTACAAAACGTTCTTTGAAGAAATTGTATAGCTATTACATATTGCTCTCAGTAATTAAGCAACACTTTTTTTTGTATTCTGTGTAACATTTGCATAGAGGTTTAAACATTTGACATTTGACATTTGATCTGATCTAAAATTACTCTGCTTAATTCTTCCCAAGAATATCTTCTATTAGCTTACAGTAGTAAGCTGCCAATTGAGGAAAACTGCTCTACAATCATAGATTAGATAGCATTTTAATAATTTTAGTCTGTGTATTTGATTGATTTAGCAATTAAAAACTCAGCTAACCAAAAGTGTTAGTGAGTTAGTGTTAGTATTATGTGCATGTAGTCTGAGTGATGAGTTTCCAGAAAGCTGTTCAATGCTTGTTTTTGTTTCTCCTACACTAAACTTCACCATCACACACAGAAACAAACACTTTTAGAACACATTTTCACTGGCTGGTGGTAGGCGCAATTGTTGTCAGTGCTTCAAGGTTTTACTTGAAGGCGCCGCGTGTCCTTAGGTACTCTGCACTCTGTCTTTCTAGCCTTTATGTGTGCTGTCCGTTGGGCCCAGAATAGATAGCAGTAAGTGGACACTCACAGAGGGATGGATGGGGTGGATCAGCTTGGAATTGGCTGGCAGGACTCACTTGAACCTCATACGTGGAACAGCAGAGAACACAAAATAGAGCTTTAAAACTGCTCGATAGCACAACATTCACATTCATCACTGAACATTGATCACAGCTGATCTTAGCCAATAATGCCCTTTGTGAATGCGATGTTTTACTCAATAAAAAAACGGTACACATTGTAAATGCACATGACAGTCAATGCTGTATATACTTTTCTATTTTAGTAAGGATTGCTCCTGTCCCACTGTTATTCATTTAGTCCGGTCTATATAAGCATTTGATTCGATTCTGTAAATATTAGCTGAAAATTATCAATAATACAATACTTTAAACTGGCAACCACAAGGAGAGACTGCTTGACTGGTGCAAGAAAAACAAGAGAATGGACTTTGCACACAAATTCTCCCCTTCCTAGAGCTTGCATGCAAAGCTTGTAAACAAAACATTCAATGCAAAATATCACAAGGGCCAAAGAAATGGACTGACACAAGGAGGATTTTGTTTTTTCTATGGATGACTTGACTTCAGATTGGTTTTTACGATCCTGTGATCCATTTGACCTATCTTTTTTATAGATGGCATTTACTGGAGTACTTTTTGTTACGTTTTGTTATATTGTCTGTAGCCTATAGAACATGTGATGGCAAAGCCAATGAACCACTGCTTAATTCACTTAATTCACTCATGTCAGGCTAGACGAAATACCAAAAATAATATTTGTATATGTCATTTTAAAAATCAATCAATTGGATGTGAGACTCAACCTTGATGCAGTTCATGGTGTATTGACACCAAACATCAAGAACACAATGGAAAATGAAACAACACTAAACACCAAGGTCCCCAATTTTAAATGGCCACACAAACTACAGTTTCGTTAAGCTTAATAAAATATTTCATGGAATATTTACATAGTAAATCCTTAATGCCCTTTGCTTGATCTTTAAAGGGAAGCTTGATTTGTGTAGGGTATGTATTTTCATTGTGCAGAATCTTCTCTTCCTCAACACTGATCTCAACTGAACCTGAAGTGGAAGAGTGTGGTTCTGGATGAACTATAATTGAAAAGTGTACCGTTCAGCATCATTGTTGTATGTGTTTATTATCCTGGCAACACACAAGTTATATCCTCCATACTCAGTTGTGGGATGTCAGAGGTTTGACTATAGTCCAGTGTTGTTTATTAATTTGTGCAAATATCAAAAATGTCTTGCATGTCAGCATGTACACACCAATAGTATGGTGGTGCTCACCAGACATAATGTATCTTCATGTAGACACCAGTAGTAAAGTGGTCAACACACATGATGCAGCCTAAAGCACTGTGCTAGAGAGCAGCTTGACACCTGGACCAAGATACTCCTTGCCAGTCCAACTCTTGAATATCACACCTTTTGTTAAATGATGTTAAATGTATGTGAAAACAAGAATCATAGATTGTCAATGTTGACAACATAGTAGTTGATATGCTATGGCATGCCACTTTAGTATTCAAAATATATATGTGACAACCAAAAATGTAATAACTGCAAAGAAAAGTAGGCCTTTTATTTAGCCATTTACACAATTGAGTTTTGCTTTAAAGTAAAGGTGTACTGGAAACCAGACTTAACATTTCCCAATATGTAATGTATTTAACCCTGTGCCAGTCCATAATGTAAACAGTGTAATAGTGTAATACAGCACAACCTCTTGCCTTTTATGCGTCACTGCACTCCATGCAAAAAAGGTCAGAGAGACCTGTGGAAGAGCAACTTCCACTAGGACCATCACAATAGTCATATAGAGCAAAGCTCTGGTTTTGGTTGGTGAAAATGATATATCATCAAGCATTTTGTGTGTCACTATAAACCATGAATAATGCATGATTCTATCAGAGGTAAAGCTCCTAGTGCACATATCACTGAATAGGATAAAATGTAAAATTAAAGAAATATAGCTAGCTTAAGTGCTGCAGTGGACATTTGCAGTGATGCATCATGCAGGGTTGAAGAACACAGCCTGACATCTTCCCCCAGATGGCTGTTATAAAAGCTGTGGAGATGTACCCGCCTCTGGCTACTGGAAGTCACAGGTGTGACAGAGCAGGGCCAGGCTAAGCCATACTCTAACACCATGCTGCCATAGTCTATTACTCTTTTACTCGTGGCTATGTGGAGCTAGATCGTTTCACTTCACATGCACACACACCAATGTTTTGTCAATAAAATAATGCATTTACTTAATATTATTTAGTCCTACTTACCAAAAAGCTCAAACTCAACTCAAACCCATTATTTTAAAATAATCACATTCCTGCAGACATATTCTAAACTAGCCTAAATACGTGCACAGAAAGGTAGCTGCATAAAATTAATTTGAGAAGTTAATTGCTCCATTTACTGTCATTGAGGAGAAATATTCAACTATATGGATTTAGTCCTCATTAACCCAATAGACCTTGAAAAGTGGAAGCTAATGAGATATACAGTATATCATCCAGTGGATTTTTAAAACACAAAAGCCTACATACACCTTGGTCCATAAACCTTGCTTTTATAAGGAGTTCCACTGGAGTTAAATGTTTTGTGTGTGTGTTATATTTGTGTTATATTTTTATAACAAGATATGCCAGCTTTATGCAAATGTTTGTATCTATTATTAAAATAAAATAAATACAAACATTTTCATAAAGCTGGCATATTATTTAGGTAAAATTTTAAACAGGTAAAAATATGCAATTTATTAATCACATTTAAATATCTATAGCATGCAATTAATCACAATTAAATATGTGAATTAACCCTACTTTAATAATTTCAGATGGTGAGTTCTCTAGTTTTGTCCATACTTCAGAATGCAGGCAGTCACATTTTAAATAAAGAGAGGTTAGTAAAATAATTTGAGGGAACAGATCAATATGAATAGGTGGAAGTAAACTCAATAAACACTAATGAAGAGCAGGGCCAGGGATGCTGGCTAGTGTGCTCCCATGCATACTTATGCAGCATGGTGTCAAAAAGTAATCACTGTGAAATTGAATGCCACCTCGGTGACAACATATGAACTCTATATGGTCCTCCTTGTAAGAGGGTGGTAGATGTAAGAGGTGGAGAAAAAGCAAACTACTGACCATGCTTTTGTTAGAATCAGATGGTTATTTAGATGTGTGCCACACATTAAAACCTAAAGACCATAAAAGCATTTTTACAGGTCTGCAGAAATATTTCACTTGAAACACTCAATTCACCCTGGGACCACATTTGCAGTATTGCCCCTTTCAGGCATTGCTGCCTTTGCCTCTGTCATAGCCAATAACATGTTGTCCCTGTGCTATGTTGGTTGTAACACATGTCTCGGAGCAGAAACACAATTAAAAATGAATTATGACAATGAAGATAATGGGAATCGAAGATATGGAGAGACAACAATACACAACCATGTGAAGGCAAAGTGCTTTAACTTGTCCGCATTGCAATATACTTACAATGTGTTTTTGTGTGGACAGTGGACGAAAAGAGTGAAAGGTATGGATTCATCATTAAGTGCGTACGTATGTCAAAAGCCTAAGTCATTTTAATAAATACGTTGATGATTCTTGCATGTGCAGTATATTTTATGTATATAATATAATTCTAAGTGACTAACAAATGACCAGGGTTGCTGGTTTTGTTTATAGGCAAATTAGCATGAGCATTTCTATGCTCTTGATAATGTGTAGAAATTGCAAGCATTTGGGACATGTTTACCATTTTGTTTCTTGAATAATTTAGTGAAATGGTCAATTAAAGCAATGTGACTGTCAGAATTCAGTATTTAATTGTGGAATTATTTTATTGTATTGCTTATCTTGTTTCACTGACTCAGTTTATTGTGTATTCATGTTTTAGGTCTAAACCCATCAAATTCTGCATGGGGAAAACATTTGAAACAAATAAAAAGACAAAGTACGTTTTATACATTAGTGCAAAAGATACATCACTTTATGATCTAAAAGTGATATTGTGATTGCAGCAAAGTGTGTCACGGTATGTGTGCGTGTGCGTGTTCATGCATGTATGCGTAATTGCATATTGGTGTGAGAGAGTGTGTCATTGGGAGTGAGGGTTATACACTCACCTAAAGGATTATTAGGAACACCTGTTCAATTTCTCATTAATGCAATTATCTAATCAACA
>JAODTR010091198.1:0-13963 GCA_025399935.1 Amblyopsis rosae | reverse complement strand
TTTGTCCCGTCGAATCATACTGCTTTATTTCTATAGCCTAATTTAAAATCTAGCAATATGTAGGGTAGGACAGTCTGACAAGGTAGGACAGATCCACAGACTATAACTGTTGTGCTACGGTAGAACAATCTGCCAAGGTAGGACAGATGGTCAGAACACCGGCACTGGAAGTAGTAATATAGCCGCGGATTGGAAGGTGCAAAAACAGAGTAGGGATAGCCTTTTGTCAACAGAGTGGTAAGTAAGTTTGTAGTAATAAGTTGTAAGCTTTGTTTGTGGGACATGTTTATGGGTCCCCGTCTGGAGTCAGGCCCAGAGGGAGGGCTCGGAGGCGAGCGCCTGGTGGCTGGGTTTTCCACGGAGCCCAGCCAGGCACAGCCCAAACAAGCAACGTGGCACTTTCCTCTCAATCCTATGGGCCGACCACTCGTGGGAGGAACCGTGGGGGACGGGTGCGTGGTCACATGGGTGGTCAGATCCTCAACGGACCAGACCTGGGCAGCAAAGGCTGGCTCTGGGGACGTGGAATGTCACCTCACTGTGGGGGAATGAGCCAGAACTTGTGTGGGAGGTGTAGCACTATCATTTAGATCTGGTGCGGCTTACCTCTACGCACAGTCTTGGTTCTGGAACCGTTCTCCTGGATAGGGGATGGACTCTATTCTACTCTGGAGTTGCCCAGGGTGTGAGGCGCCGGGCGGGTGTGGCGATACTCACAAGCCCCTGTTTGAGAGCTGCTACGTTGGAGTTTACCCCGGTGGACGAGAGGGTCGCCTCACTACGCCTACGGGTGGTGGGGGGAAAAGTCTGACTGTTGTAAATGTAACAAACAGAAGTTCGGAGTAGTCAGCCTTCCTGAAGACCCTGAATGGAGTCCTGCATGGGGCTTCAGTAGGGGACTCCATACTTCTGCTGGGAGACTTGTAGGCAGGAAAGGTGTGATTTTGAAGAATGGCCTCCCTGATCTAAACCTGAGTGGGCATTTGCTGTTAGACTTCTGTGCTAGTGCATGGACTGTCTATAACAAACACCATGTTCGAACATAAGGATGCTCATAAGTGTACATGGTACCAGAGCACCCTAAGCCAAAGGTTGATGATCGATTTTGTGATTGTATCATCTGATCTAAGGCTGCTTGTTTTAAACACTCGAGTGAAGAGAGGGGCAGAGCTGGCTACCGACCACCATCTGGTGGTGAGTTTGGTCAAGGGGTGGGGGAAGACTCTGGACAGACCTGGTAAGCCCAAACAGGTAGTGCTGGTGAACTGGGAACGTCTGGAGGAAACCCCTGATCCACAAAACACATGTAGACTGGAAGGGCATACTAGACCCCCTCCATTGTTCCACGACCAGGACGGAATCCGCATTGTTGTTCTTCAAATCTGAGGTTTGACAATCGCCGGAACCCTCCTCTCCAGCACCTTGGAGTAGACTTTACAAAGGAAGGCTGAGTAGTGTGATACCCCTTTAATTGGCATACACTCTCTGATCCCCCTTTTTGAAGAGGGGAACCACCACCCCAATCTGCCACTATTTTGGCACTGTCCCTGACTTCCACGTGATGTTGAAGAGGTGTGTCATCCAAGACATCCCCTACACATCAAAAGCTTTTATCATTTCTGGATGAATCTCATCAATCCCTGTGGCTTTGCCACTGTGGAGTTGTTTGACTATCTCAGTGACCTCCCCCAGGAAAATTGATGATGATCCCCCATCAGCCTCCAGCTCTGTCTCGATCACAGAGAGCATGTCAGTCAGATTCAGAAGTTCCTCAAAGTGTTCCTTCCACCGACCAATTACCTCCTCAGTTGAGGTCAACAGCGTCCCATCCTTGCTGTACACAGCTTGGATGGTTCCCTGCCGGCGGATGGTTTTCCAGAAACACTTTGGTGCCGACCAAAAGTCTTTCTCCATGGCTTCTCCGAAGCTCTCCCACACCCGCTGCTTTGCTTCTGCTACGGCAGATGCTGCAGCCCTTTGGGCCTGTCGCTATCTTGCAACTGCCTCCAGAGTCTTCTATGACAACATATCCCGAAAGGCCTCCTTCTTCAGTCGGCTGTTTGCAGATAATGTGGTCCTGATGGCATCATCGGTCCGTGACCTCCAGCACTCACTGGACCCGTTCGCAGCCAAGTGTGAAACGGCTGAGATGAGGATTAGCACCGCTAAATCTGAGGCAATGGTTCTTAGCCAGAAGCCGATGGAGTGCCTACTCCTGGTAGGGAATGAGTCCTTACCTAAAGTGAAGGAGTTTAAGTACCTCGGGGTCTTGTTCGCGAGTGAGAAAACTGGAACAGGAAAAAAATGGAGCCGGAGATTGACCGGAGAATTGGAGCAGCGGGAGCAGTGAAAGGTGCTATATATTATTAGGGAGCAGGATGGTCTAGTGGTCTGGGTGTTGGGCTCCCAGCCGAAAGGTTGTGGGTTTGAACCCCGGTGTTGACCTGCCTGTAAGCATCCTTCAGCAAGATGCCTAATCCCTAACTGCTCCCGGTGGTTGGTCGTGCCATTGCAAGGCAGCAATCGCCATCGTTGTGTGACTGGGTGAATGTGAGGCAAAATGCTTTGAGTGGCTGAAAGGTTAGAAAAGCACTATATAAATGCAGACCATTTACCATATAAATAGACCTTACTTACTTATAAAGTGAAGTTGCATTGTTTCCAATATAGTACAGGTTGAATGGAATTTAAAAATCATTTTGTTTTTATTTGCATTTTCCCTACTGTCCAAATTTTTTCAGAATTGGGGTGTGTAGATAAGGAATATTGCATTATATATGCATTATTTTCAGTGTTTTAGGTGGTTGCACAAGTAGACTATATAGCCAATCTCTATTTTAGGACCTATAGATTACATTTTAGAAACCTTGCTGCTGATAGTGTGGCCTGGGACCGATGCCATCCCTAATAAATCTGTTGTGTTTTTTTTATATAGAGGTATCGGCGATCAAGCACATGAGAATTGTTCTCCTGGGGAAAACTGGAACGGGGAAGAGTTCTACCGGAAACACACTGCTGAGAAGGGAAGCCTTCAAGACGGATGTATCACCCACGCCTGTGACAAAACAGTGTGAGGAACAGAGTGGTGTCCACGGCAACGTTAACATGACGGTGATAGACACGCCCGGGTTTATGCATGGAGGTCCAGCTAAGTCCAGTGCAATGATGTGTGTTAAAGACAAGGAGCCTCATGTGATACTGCTGATAATTAGACTGGGAAGGTTTACAAAGGAGGAGAGGGACGCTGTTGAGTGGGTCAAGGGTAGTTTTGGTGACTGTGTTCTACAATACACAATAGTAGTGTTCACTCATTTAGATCAGCTGCAAGGGAAACCAGTGGAAGACTTTCTGAGAAGGAGCCCAGAGCTGCAGCAGCTGGTGTCCAGCTTCAGTGGTGGTTACTACGCCATAGATAATGTGCAGAGAAACACAGCACAGGTTAATGGGCTACTTGAGAAAATGGAGACACTTTGCTACAAGCACTGGGGCTACAATACTGCTAGAAAGGTTGAGGAAAGGGAGAAACAACGCATACGTGAGGAACGTGGGAGAAGAGAAGAGGCAGAGAGACAGGCAGATCTTGCAAGGCAAAGGCTTGATGTGGAACGTAAGAAAACATTAAAGGCAAAAAAAGAAGCAGTGCATGCTAAAGAACAGCTTCAAAGTAATAACTTCATTTTAAGTATTTTCTCTGTAATAAGTGTACTAGTTGTCATAGTTGTTGGAATCGTGTTTTCTCCAAACATTCTGAAGTCAAATTGAGAGACTTAATTAAGTAAAACATAACAACTTTTAGTTTTGATTCCAAACCATGATGATTAGAAAGCTGATATGTGAGATGTACTGTAGCCTATGCGACAGAGAAATAATATTTAGGCTACGAACTAAAGCTGAAACACTGTTAAAATTAATATGAAAATATTAAGGATAAGTCTATGAACTGTACATATTTATGATTAACTATTCTTGTCTTTATATTCAAATTTTGTCTTTTTAAAATCTTCTCTAATGATAGTTTGCATAAACAATGTATACTCTATATTCAGTAAAAGCTCTTGAAAGTTCTGTATACAAACAAATGTATTTCTGTTTTCATGAGTATATTTTCCAAAATCACGCATACTGGTATTCAAAATTAATAGCTGACGTTTTGTGAACTGTCTGACACAATGCCATCTGTTTTTCCCAAACACAGTTTGTTTACCTGTATGTAAATAAAGCTACAGTAGAAATTGTCTGTGTCTAACATTAGAAAGGCTTGCAGAGGTAAATGCAGAACATGAGAGACAGACAGAGAGCCCTTGCAAGAAAATGGCATTATGACGCAAATGTGGAGTATGAGAAAAGGGTACATGCAGATAGAGAGGCAGCTGTTGCAAGAGACTAGCTTGATGATCATAGACTAAGTCAAGGTATGTCTACTATACGGTAGTGTATTAGTCATCCTAGTTGCATTCGTCTTTATTCCAATCATATGCGGAATTGTATGGGTGTCCATGAAGGGTCACCGCAAATCCTTAAAAAAAGTCTTAAATTAGATTAGAGTTATCCCTGGGTCCAGCGGGGCCCAAAAGGGCCTGACTTTCTGACTTTAAAGTCAGAAATCTAATAAATGTTTCACATGTGGCCCTAATCCTCTTCTGTATATTTGTGAGTCACCTAAAAGCTTGTTATTTTATCCTGTCTATCTTTTATTTTATTTATATATTATATTTATATCTATTTTACTTTGCCTTTAGATGCAATTACATTAACAGGGTAAATGTTATGTAATATTTTGAAGTGGATTTCCTTTGCCAAAACACTTTTATGATGCAAAACAGGAAGATAAAGTGGAAGCCAATCAAATGTGGTCTATACTTTGTCAAGTATAGCTGTTGGCAAGATATTTGCTTCAAACTATTTTAAGTTTGTTTAGCTAAACCAAGTGACACATTTAAAATGGTGAACAACTTTCTATTTTTGTTTCACATTAGATGTTTATCAAACTTACACTGGACCTGTGATAAAGCAGACATGATCTTCACTAGTATTTTTCCCTGTGGATGCATAATTGTATGTATATGTGTGGGCTAGCTTACAGCTACTCCATACTTCACCTTACAAACATCAAATGAATCAGCACGTTTTGCTATTACTTTTCACAAACATACATTCCATACATTTAGAGATATTTACACATTTCAACACGTTTTTGAAAAACCATAAGCTAACAATAGCAGGCTAACGGTGAGGCTAAGCTAGCACCCTCCTATTTCACGCTTTATCTTTCTAACATTCAGACTCTAAAGCTCACCGTTCAGGTGTCGTAATGAAAAGTGTGTGACATCAAGTTCCAGATATCGCAGGTTAAAACGCAGATGACAAATTGTATATAATAGAAATTTACTAACTTAAATAATTAAAATAAATATATGCTTTTTTAAATTAAACATACAAGCTAACTGTAGCTAGCTTTCATCTCACAAGAAACTAAAATACATCCTTTTCAGTTTGATTTCCAGGTGTCAGGTTTGGCATAGTGCACACACATAGAGCTTGTCCACCGGACCGTGGGTGTGCTCAGTTGGTTGGGGGCGCGGTGGGGTCGCCAAACCTGGTCCTCCACCCGGGAATCAGTGAGGAAACGGGCCGCGGGGCTCACTGTCTGCCACGGCAGCGGGCCATCTGATGCTCATGGGTCACCGCTGCCGTACTCCACGCGTAGCAGAGCGCCCTTCCTTGCCTTGGTCACGCTTCCGCCGCCCAGCTCTCGCGGCTTGCCGGCTAAGGGACGCCATATGGCAACGAGGACCCACTGGAGCCAGCCAGTGCTCGGGGTGCACTGCTCTGGTCCTCACCAGGATGCCATGGACCGCCACTGGGGCCGGTTTGCCTATCTTAAGGAATGGGATCATAACTATTATTTAATGTAATGACTTTATTTGGTAATCTAACAAGTGAAAAGTAAATGACAGAAGTTCATTTGTGTATTGCCATTACAGGCGAGAGTTAATTTTCCTGAACATAAAACACAACAAGAGACACAACAGAATAATAGAAAGACAGAATAATAGAAAGCAATCAAATCAAAGGGATGTAAATTCTTATGTCCAAGATGTGGTAATGAACCAGCCTATGAGATCACAGAAATGTAGGCTATGAATATGCTTGGCATGCATGTGATGTGCCATCATAAGGGCCAGTTTGCCCATTTGCAGAGTCCCACACTTGTTTAGTAAAGACCCCAGTCAGTTTGGGGCTCTGTGTGTGCGCCATATGGCATCTGATGACATGGAAATAAACCCCTGTAAAAACAAGGAGCGTTAGTACAGATATGTTCGCCAGTTAACACAAAGCTAAAGGCATGTTAAAGTTATAATTAATACAAATTACAGTATCTTCTACTATGTTTATTTAACATGGTAAGTTACCCTTAGTTGTGCTTTTAATCATATGTATAGGTTATTGTCAATGTGACTGAGTATAAAGACAGACCTTCTCCATGTTCAGAACAGAGTTGGCCAATTGAGCATGGTGCATTCTGGGTAACATAACGCCTTCAGACAGTTTATCTGCAGCAGACAGGTACAGTTGAGGTCAAGGACAGATACCACACATGTTACATAGATAGAATGCCGTGTGCTGCTTGTCTTTCATTGGATGGTGAAGGAAGACGTTCAAGACTTGGCTGTTACAACACCTGTTGCCACCAGATGGCAGTGTTTCATTACGTAAATTATTATTGGACAGACCGGTCTTGTGGGCATTTACAACAAGTTGCTTAATTTGCCCCTTCTCAGTCCTTCGATTGAGTGTTGCGGTATTGTGGTTGCTGTCTATTGAACCTCCAGTAAAGTATGAAATAATATCCGTATAGAGAAAAAAAAAGAACTCATAATACAACCTCAATACTCACCATTCAGTTTTGACAAGACAAGCATCTTTATCCCCAAAATTGCAAGCCCTTCCATAGAACCTGTCTGAAAACAGACAAAGCAAGGTTGTTACCCCTACAAGATAAATGCTTGGTGAATGGTTAACTTACTAATCACGACTGAATGGGTTACTTTGCCGTTAAATTAGTAAGAAACATATTTTTAAAAGCATTAGACCTAATGTAAAATATTATACAGGTTAGCAAGCTATTTACCAAAACACAACTGGGCAGGGACATTTTTGTTGTTTTGTTGTATCAAATGTTTATAACACATTTTTTACAATTGGAAAATAACTCTATATTTGCTAATTAAATTTTGTGTGTATAAATACTGTATATATATAAGTATAAAAAGTAAAAATATGAGATACTGCTGTCTCTTAATTATTTCTACAGCTGTGCAGACACAGACACACACACGCACACACACGGGACTACACAGGATCTACACACTGTACCTTAAAGGGGCCCACTTCACTTGCTGCCAATGTCAGCGTTAAGCTGTGATTGAAGGAGAACATAAGTATTAGTTAACCTTGCCTTGTGTGATCTCAAGTTGATATATTCATCTGATTGATATAATCTCATTAAACGTACTTTCCCAAAGATACGGAACCTTTAAGCGCTCCACTGTCGATCCACGCTTTACCGCTGAACGTCGAGTTCTGCAGCAGTGTGCACAATAAAAGCAAGTGCTACAAGTCCAGAGATTGCTCAGAGAGACTTTTATTTACGTACTTACCGCTTCCAGTTTGAACAGCGGGGTCCGGGTGCTGTTCTTCTGGACGGCGAAGGCTTTGACTGCGCCCAGGATGTCTAGGCGAACAGCGCCCGGCTGGAAGGAGAAGCGTGGGCAGTCACTGACGTACACCAGCAGTTCTACCAGCAGCCGGGGAAAGAGCTTGGGGAGCTGCAGGGGAGATTAGATGAAGCTGTTGTTCAGTGTCTAGCCACCAGATGGCAGTGTTTCATTCAGGTAGTTATTACCATTTGCACAGACAATACTCTGCCTGGTGAAACATCTTGGGGAGCTACAGTGGAGATGAGATTAAGCCGTTGTTCAGTGTCTAGCCACCAGATGGCAGTGTTTCATTAAGTTAATTATTACTGGTTGCAGAGTACTGCGCCTGGTGACAGCTTCAGAGGACATAATATGGAGCCTTTGTTCAGCGTTTAGCCTACATGACAGCCATGTAACCAGACTCAAAATTATATAGGTGAATAGTGTTTGGACTAACCTGAAGCCGTCCGTTGATTGAAAACAATTTGCCGTCCTTGTGAGCGCAAGTTCCAAATATGCTTTTTTTTGTTTAACGTATTGTGCAAAAACATATAACTTTATGTCCGCGATAGTAAAGTACGGTAGCCTAGATACATATAAAGCAAGGGTTACACTTCTGGTTAATTCTTATGGAACAATTTGTGCCTTTTCTGCATCAATGTATGGTAGAAATGTCTATTTATTTAAAGGAAAACATTAAATACAGGAACCCTGGCACAATTCAAAATATATGGAATATAATGCAGTAAGGGTTATCAAACGTATTGAAGGCATAGGCCTCAACACACATAGGCATGATTTAGCATACTCTTCTGTCCTTTTTTCTTTAGGGGAATACATGACATATAAATTAATTGTAATTAATGAATTAACCCCTGGATTTTAATAGCTTGTGCTCAATGTTAATAACGTTCTGCATATTCAAAACATCTCTGTATTGGGATGATCTACTGTAGGCTAAACTAATAGCTGACTTAAAACAATATTAGTCTATTACACATTTTGGCTATAACCTAATAAAACTACTACTAACTTGAATGTGTAGCGTCTGTTGTGTGTTAGCGATACAATAAACACTCGGTTTTCTGGAGTGATTATTCCAATATAGTGTCAACAGCATATCTTCCCAAGTGCATAGATGATTTACCTGTATTATAGAGCTATAAGGAGATTGTGTTGCATGGAACGTGATGTATTGTCTACAGTACATTACCTGAGGGATGTATGGGCTAAGCGAATCCGTGGTCAGGTGTACAGGGAAGCTCCTTGGTATCTGGCGAGGATTTCAAAAAGAGGCAAATGCAACAAAAAGCACAAATTAGCCGATTGATTGATAAAGTAAATGTTAATGCATATATTATGTGTTTAGTTATGACTTCCACTTTCGTCTTGTCAATTAGTAGTCGAGGGACTTTCTGGGTCTGCGCCCCACCCTCGAACATAACTAACTGATATTTGGCCATTTTGTCTGTCTGGCAAGATATCTGGGATAAGTTAGCGAACAGCAGATGGCAGTCAGAAGACATGCGACATGACCTGTTTTGTTGCAGAAGGTACAGAGGTACAGAGAGCCACAGAAACAGACATGGGTTGTTCTCTACCTCTTTTAAATCAGTTTTATTAGAATTTGTTAGAAGAGAAAACGCTTTTTTCAATGTAAAATATGTTTTCCATCTCCCGACTTTTCTACTGCAAGAGTGGATTTAACAACAGACTGCTGGTTCACAGGTCCGTCCAATCACCTGCCAAGTATTTTTTTGAAAGCGCCTGCCCTTTTGAAACAGTTTCAATGGACATTGTCAGGTTCTAAAAGATAACAGCACCCTCTCTGTAGATACAGTAGATCAGACGACCGACCTACCATGCTGTCGTTGACCCGGCACTGAAGTACTCCCGCTCTGTAGTAGCCGTACGAAGCTGAGTTCGCCGTGAATTCGGACAGACCCACTGACAACATGTAGGTTGGTTTTGTGTGCAACGTGAAGGGTGGTGCCTTGAAGGGAGGTTCCTCGTGATGTTTGATGCCGTAGAACTCTCCCTTTAGTTGAGGAACAATGCAGTCCATCAGTTTTACCATCATCAGTAACCCCGATGTCAGTTGTGTGTGCTATAGAATGTTGAGTTACTGGTAAGACAATTTATTTGCTTTATTATTTGGCTATTATATGCCTTTTATTCTTCCCATACAGCTTTTCATGTGTGTCAAATTGACTGTTTTAAAATCTTAAAGCTAGGCTGTTTGGCAATGTGCAAATGAATGAGGAGGAATTCCCTCCTTGTCACCTTAAGGGGAAAGCTCAGCGTGGAAGCGTCCATGACGGGCCCACCAGTGAGAGGAACGTCCAGAGCCAGAACGTCACCCACCGGAAAGGACACTGTGCGAAAGCAACAGAGTAAATGTACCGAATGGAAATAGACGGAGAATTATACAGAACGTTGAGCATTCTGTGATTTCATTAATGTGTTGAGCAGGGCCCACTGCAGTACCTTTAATCTCCGCTAGGTATTGTGAAAGAGCGTCAATATATTGCTTTACAACAGGACAGATCTGAGGGAGAGGAAGTACAAATACAGATGCTCGCCATTGAAAATAAATGTGATCATTTGAAGACACACTTTAACATGCACAATACTGTGTGTGTGTGTGTGTGTGTGTGTGTGTGCGTGTGTGTGTGTGCGTGTATATATATTAAAATGAGAGTCAGAACTCACCTTTTCCATGATTTCACTCTTGATATTGAACCTCTTCACAAACGGCTGGAATATCCAGCTAGGAACAAGTGAACATGCTGACTTTGGGTTTCATGTAATCTCTCTCTCTCTCTCTCTGTCTGTGTGTCTCTCCCTCGCTCTCTCTCTCTCTCTCTCTCTCTCTCTCTCTGTTTCTCTTTGTTTCCCTCTCACTCTCTCTCCCTTGCTCTCTCTCTCTCTCTCTCTGTTTCTCTTTGTCTCTCTCTCTCTCTCTTTCACACACACACACACACACATAAGGTAGACTACTGAATTAGAAATGTAGAAATGAAGATGACAATGTAACGTTCTCACACACATTTAGACGTGAGCTTAACCCTCCTACCTTGCTCCACCGCTGAAGTGTATGTCGGCGTGCCCAACCGTAGCGTCGCAGATGAGGCTGGAGACAGACAGGTGTCCAGCATCGTCCCTCCACAGCCCTGCTACAGAGGACACGTTGACACCCAGCAAGGTCAGGACGAAGGTCCCACCGTCATGTCTGCAAGAGCACAAGGAGACATATACGATATTTAAGATGTTAATACAGCCCAAACAACTATGTTCCATGTTAAGGTATAGTGGAGTAATGACATCATGAGCAGAGAGTGACAGCACACTCCCTCTGTGTCTGTGTGTGTGTGTGTGTAAAGATATAGTGGAGTAATGACATCATGAGCAGAGAGTGACATCACACTCCCTCTGTGTGTGTGTGTGTGTAAAGATATAGTGGAGTAATGACATAATGAGCAGAGAATGACATCACACTCTCTCTGTGTGTGTGTGTAAAGATATAGTGGAGTAATGACATCACACTCCCTCTGTGTGTGTGTGTGTGTGTGTGTGTGTGTAAAGATATAGGGGAGTAATGGCGTCCTGAGCAGAGAGTGACATTACACTCTCTCTGTGTGTTGTGATCTGAGCTCCTCTACTCTCTGTTGTCAGCCGGTCCACACAGTCAGATTATTACACATAAATTATATTACAATATCGAAATGACTTCCCAGCATAAATGGCATTCAGAGCAGGCATTGGCATCTCATCTCCACTCACATAAACTTATAGTGGGTAGTCCACGTGCCCTGAAACACAACGTTTAGCCCCAGCATGGAGGTCTTTAATCCTGTGATGTCTTCAAAGAACTTCGCTGAAGGTTCAGGCAAGTCACATTGGCTCACTTTCATGCTGAAACAACATGACCAAGGTGTCATTATAGATCAGCAATATTACAAATCATTATTGCTGCAAATAATATAATAATGTTAACTGACCCCCTATTTTGTATTGTATTTTGTGCACTAATATAATGTGTGTGTTTTCACACAGCCAGTGTTTATTTTTCAATGTATTTATGCATATATATATGCACATATATATATATATATATATATATATATATATATCAATTGTTACTTGCATTTTTACCATTTTCTTTTTTTTAAAGTTTGTATTTGGTATATATTTGTATTATTGTTATTGTTATTATTATTATTATTATTATTATTATTATTGTTGTTGTTGTTGTTGTTGTCCTACCCATCAAGTTTGTAGTCTACATATCCCAGAAAGCCGAGGCTGATTTGTCCGCTGATCTCAGGCAGACTCACCAACGCCAGGCTGTCCTGAAGCCATCCTGCCACGACATGTTTACCTGCGGAGGACATTTAGAAGGACTGTAACATTCAGGTAGAGACTAACAGCTAAATGTGTCTCTATACTTGAACCATAAATGCAACACTAGATTAGTTATACATATTTTTAGCCATGAGTCCTCAAATAGAACAGTAAAACATCATTGAAATAGCCACATCATTAAACATGTTGTCACACTGCACTATGTAACCTGCCATGCCAGATGTCTGTCTGTTCGACATATCGATCTGGAAACACGTCCATTGAAACTTATAAAAGGAAGGTGCTTTCAAGAAAATAGAGCTCACAGCTTGACTAGCGCTGCCAGGTCAGACCTTCACTTCACAAGATGCATTTTATGTCTCTAACCGGGATGAGTGGGGAGCTGGGGTTGTGGGACTAACATCACTCTAATCAACACCTCATTCTCCAATTAGCCTAACAGCCTGCTAATGCTGCCACTGCTTAGCTAGCGCTCAGCAAACCCCAGTGGGTGATGGACTGTTACTGTTCAGCACATTCATGTGGATAGAAGTTACATTCATGTGGATAGAAGTTACATTCATGTGGATAGAAGTTACATTCTGTTAAATATGTAGCCACACCGCGCTAGGTGATACGGTCTTACCATACTGAAGCCCTTTGTTGGTCAACACCACCTGTATGGCCGGGTTTTCTCCACAAGTGCATGTGATGAGGGCGAGCGCTGTCAGGAGGGTCGGAAGCATTCTGGAGGCCGCTCTGTGTGGACGAAGCAACACTGCTGCATCTTACACTTCAAGGTGCTATATACACAATATTGTAACTGTGAATAAAGCAGGACAACGGCTATTTTCTAAATAAAGATATGGCATCACAGTGTGTTGTCATTCTCGTCTTCTTGTCTGTGTTGCCATAACAACGGTCTGGCCACCCTGCATGGTAGTGCATGGCGGTGCACGTGCGTGCATGGTGGTGCACGCGCGGCCCACTAAGCATTTGTTTTTGTCTGAAATTCTGGTGCGCTTGGTGTGACATCTAGTGGCCAAAGTCATATAGAACCACTTTAAAGCAACACTTACATGTTGACATCTCTACTGTGTAGCTTCCTCACCTCAATACTAGCATTAGTAACAATTAGGTGATTCTTGCTTTTATCCAAAGAGGCAATACTGTAAAGCGCTTTGAGTGGCCGGTAGGTCAGAAAAGCGCTACATTCACCATGTAATCTTCCGGCTTTTAAACATTAAGTTACTCCATGTATTCAAATACAGGATAGTCCAGTGGTCTGGGTGTCAGGCTTCTAGCCAGGAGGTTGTTGGTTAAAGCCCCAATAATGCTTTACCTGTAAGAGTCCTTGAGCAAGATGTCTTACCCTTACTGCTCCCTGTTTATGCTCATTGTAAGTCACTTTGAATGAAAGCTTCCACTAAATTACCTAATTTCCAGAGCTGGATGACTCTAAATGCCCTCAAACTAAACAGCAGCAAGACAGAAGTCCTGCTCATTTGCTCCAAATCCACTATCTCCACACAAGACAACTCCAGCCTGAACATGGCTGGTCTTCCCATCCCACTGTCAACAACTGTAAAAAGTATCCGTTTGTGTCACCTTTGATAACTCCCTTTCATTCCATTCACACGTCAAAATAATCACCTGAGCGTCCTTCTTCCACCTCTGTCCCTCACTCTCATACTCATCCACGCCTTTGTCACTTCTCGTCTGGATTACTGCACCTCTCTTCTCTCTGGCATCCCAACCAAACTCATCAATAGGCTCCAATTAGGTCAACGGATCACATCACTCCTGTTCGGATTCAGCTACATTGGCTTCCTGTAATGTTTCGCATAAACTTCAAGATTCTCCTCCTCACATAAAAGGCCCTCCACAATCTGGCTCCCTCCTACCTCTCTGACCTTCTC
>JAODTR010091197.1:0-35917 GCA_025399935.1 Amblyopsis rosae | reverse complement strand
CCTGGATCTACAGCAGGTTCACATTATTCAGAGCTGGTCTTCTTTGGTTGTGTATGTTTCTTAATTAATTTTAAAAATAAAACCACTGAAATTTTTATATTTAAAAGTACGTGGACATTTATCTTGAATGAATGCATAGAGGAATCCCAGATCCACACATCCCAGATTTGTTTACCATCCCATTTCTTTGTCCCTAGGATTTTTTTCTCAGGATCCCTGTGGCTGGGTTGGAAGGGAAGGGGCGGAGGGGGGGGGGGGATGATTCAAGGGATCAAAAAAATTGGAAGAAAAGCCCATTGGTCTCAGCGCCACAGAAACAGCATAGAGAGCCAAGCTGTCATCCCAGTTGGATTAAGGGCTCTTCAGTGGTAGCTGCCGAGTTCCTAACACGACCCTTATTCCTAGACTGTGTGTAAGGTGTGAAGGATGGAGCAGAGAATAGGGTCATTAGAAGGCCTGGCCTAAGTAAGACCTTGGGGTCACAGCGGGCTAAACCATAGAAAAGCCACTTTCTGTTTCCATGTTCACCATTATTCACGAGCTGACATCTAAGTGTCCCCCTGCCTTCCCGTTGATTCAATGAATGTTGTATCATAGGCTAGGGCAACCAATACACCCTGTGCTCTGACTCTGCTTAGCCCAGAACACCCCAGTTGTACAGGTTTAAATACAAGGGGCATGTCTGTCTGTGAATTCACGTTGGCCTTTTTTGGCAAGGTCCTCTCTTTAAATCTCTGATAGGTGAAGGAAGAGCCACAGTGAAGTGCCAAGCAAAGAGACAATGCCATGTGGGTTGCCTGCCACCAGTGTGCCAACAGGGAATTGTTCTGGGGAGTCCTTATGCAAATAGGAAGATGCATGATGCATGAGAACAGTATAGGGAGCAGTGAAGTGTGCTGTTTCTATCAAGCCTCTCGCTTTAGCTAGCATAAAGTCTCCCAGTGGAACAGAGCCAATCTCCTCTTTTCTTTTCATAGGTGGACATGGAGAGCAGGTTCGGCTACTGTGTTCTATCGGGCTGGCTGCTTCTCCAACATTCACATCAGGGGTAAGCCTGCTTGTAGCTGGGCGTAGCACAGCACAAGCTGCTCTTCGAACCCTCTTGAGAACCTGCTATGTGTTAAAACTGCAGCCCCAGCACCCTGGCTTCTATTGTGGATGTCCTCATGGCTGACCCTGCAGTACCCGCTATTTCACAAGAAAGGGACAAGAACAACAGCTTAGCCAGTAGGGACAGAGAAAAACACACTCCCATTGTCCCCCCAGGGCCTTCTCAGCGTCCATTGAGGTATATGATCCACGCCTCCTCCTACCCACCTCACGGAGGTTCAATCCCCTCCCTCTCCAGCTCCCCTCTGTTTTGTCAGTGGCAAAACAGTGAAGAACCGTGAGAAGATAGATTAATAACTAAGTGGTACATAAATATTCATTCGAAAATCAAGATAATCCAAAACTTCCCCAGCAGGGTAGCAGCTCAACTGATTTATGGAGTAAAAGAAGGTTATCCTGACCTCTATTGGAGGCAGTGAACGTAACGTAAAACCCACTACATTATCCTTGCCTCATTTTGAAATGGGACTTTATTGCTGCCGATCCCCAGTAGTTTGTTAGAAGAGAAAACAGAACCTCTAAAGCTTTGTTCTCGCTAGTGGAATAACCTCACATGGGTGCTAATAGTGTTCGCTGGTCTGTAAGTCTGAATGATAAGGCCTGATGACTCTCATGGTGTGATGGCCTGGCGGTAGAAATGATTTGGTCACAGTAGGTTATCCTAGGAGACCCCCTCTGATGACTCCTGCTACACCATCTGTCCTAGCAACCCCGCTATCTACGGCCTGAGTAACACCTTTTCAAGCAACATGACAGCACAGGGTCCTACAGCGAAGCCAGTATCTGTCTGGGCTATTGCACACCTCAGATGTCATAAATAGTCCCGCATGAATTAGCAGAGCAGCGTGCTTGCATGAACTGTAAAGCAACCAAGTAACTATGCCCCTCAAGCGTAATCCCTCAAGCAATCAATCTGAATCCAGCTGTGACCACTGCATACACATCACCTAATATCAATCATGTTTCTAAGTCGTCGGTCTCCATCCACTCGTGATAATTTAATACGGGTCCAGGATGTAAACATACATACACTTGAGGCTGTGTGGAGTGGACTCGCAGGAACGTGTCAATCCCCATTAGTGGAACTGCCTAACCAAGTGTGAAAGTCTAATTGCGCCCACCAGCTTGCAACCACTGAGACCTCACTCTGCAAGTGTGTACAAGAGAGATAGATAGCGAGAGCGAGAGAGAGAGAGAGAGAGAGAGAGAGAGAGAGGGAGAGAGAGAGATCAAATGAAAATGAAAGAGATATAATTTGTAGTTGTGAGTGAGAGGAAGGAGAAAAATAATTGTTCGTGCACGTGGGGCATCCCTGCAAATTACCACAGAGCAGACGCAAAGCGGAGGGACGCTGTTCCCTCTGCGGTTTCTTAATGAGACACTCTGCACTGTCGTCAGTGGTAAAAGAGGTGGACAGGCCCCTGTGACAGGCGATACAGAGACAGTCAATGCAGCTGGGCTGCTGTTTGTGACCGGCCAAGAGGGAGCAAATACCCAGACCGCAGTGACACTAATGGATGGCCAAGGGGCCTCCATTACTCCCCAGGGATTTCCTCAATCACAGCCGAACAACACCTCTATTCAGTCGCCGCCACATCATCTCCATCTAAAGCAGGGACATGTTCAAATGTATTCGCCGAACACATTTGTTTCTGATTGTAAAACACAATTCAACGACCAGTGGCCTATAATAGGATGCCATGTATTGCATTTTCACTGGGTTTTTTCAAGAAAAAGACAGAATATCACACAACATACAGCAACAACAAAATACTTGGGTCTTTCAATATCTCTCTGAGCATGCAGTATCTTTCATACATTGACCTTCATTTATTATAAGGTATAATATGCTATATCCTTGTATTAACTTTGGCAAAAAGATAGTTCGGCCTCAGAATGGATCAACACATTGAGGCCACAAGTTCAAATGAATCCCCTCAGACACACCATGATGTCATCAGCCTGTCTGACATAGACAGGCTTTTTGTAATGTATGAAACATTTTGTCCAGTACGTCAGCTGGGGGAGGTCAGAGTATCACAACGACCGGCGCTTACAGAAACAGCGGCGAAACGCTTCTCACAGAATAGTCTGCGCGTTTCTCCAGCCCACAGAGTGGAATAAGTGGCATTTTCCCTGCACCACCCAGGCATTTCCCATAGCCCACGGAGCACGGCTGGTATTGGGTCAACAGTGTGCCCGATGGACGGTTCCACAATAACACCAGCCAACGTGTGTCATTATAATCCCTTAGTTATGCAAATCTCCCAGGCTAGTAGCATTTGTGCTGAGGGAGAAAGTAAAGATGGCAGTACAATGTAGGTCACTATCCTTTCTATAGTCTTCACATTGGTGAAACTAGCTTAAAATAACCACTTGACAAGAGTTCTTAGAGGAGTAGTCATCTGGGACACGTTTAGGACAAATTTTTCAGACAATAAACTGACTCATGGAGACTCGTACCAGCAAGTGACCAGCAAAAGATGAACAAACAAAAGAAAATAAGACACTGCATTTACCCACCCATTTCTGAATTAATGGAAATGTGGCAATGCGAACGGAGGGTATAGATGGATATTGTTATCTTCTTGACATTAACAATTGTCTGCCTGGAGTGAATAAACAATAGTAGAATGTGTGTCAACCCTTTCAGATAGAAGAACGAAGCCTTCAGACAATAGAGCACCAGTCATTAGCATTGCATTAATTGGGCTATCTGAGTCAAGAGTAAAAGTGTGCAGTTTAGGCAAGTGTGTTTGGGTGTCTGTGTGTGTGTGCGTGCGTGTGTGTTGTGGGTGTGTGTTTTTGTTCTTGAGTGAGTCAGTCTGGGATTGGTTGAAAGGGTGGGGATGGGATAGGGTGCCCGATGAATGAAGCTCTGATCGGACAGGGGGGGTAGGTAAGAGGGGGATGTGATGTGATGTGTTTGCAGAGGGGGGTTGCCTGATAAAATTATTGATTATTTACAAGGGAGATAAATAAATCTCTGAGGGAGACAATAATCATATGTGCAAAAGAAAACAAGGCAAAACATACTGGTCAAAACAAGACCAATAATGTCCCTGGGATTGACTGCAAAGTATTGAAAATGTTCATTTTAGGAAGTGATTTTGTCTAAGAAAGAAATTCTGTCAAAACAGAACAAACAAAAACTGAGACTGACAGTCTACAACAGTATACTGTTGTAGTGTTGCTGTTAAATACGCTACAGCATAGGCTATACGACTATAGGCTATATCTATATATAGCCTAATATATCTACAGAAACGATGAGTAGAGCAGTCGTTCAAAAGCCATAGATTAAAAGTAGCCTAGTATTATTTTACTCAATATCTTTTCAGCATCTTATTGCAGCACCCTACGTCAAGCATTGATTTGACAGCCGCACAGCACAGTGGACTATTCATACGGACAGTGCACCTGCTCTGAAAAAGCCTGCAGTAGCTTTAGACGTGTCTTATAATGTGACAACAGCCCAAGCTATTATAGCCTGTTTTCCTAAAGCTACTGTGGGAAAGTGTTCGTTGAGGTAGCGATGATGCGCTCTCAACAACTCGGTGTAACTGAATCAACCGACAAAAACTCTTGACATAGGCTACTGTAACTATAGACAATTATTTCGGGTAGGGGATACACCATTTGTAATCGCTTTACCTTATTTCCTCCGACGAAAGCGGGCAATTCGTAGTGTGGTCTATTTCGTTTCCAGCGTCCCTGCGACAGAGCGATATGTCTCCCGGCCGTGTGTGTTTACGTTGAGTCCCGTTCTGTTCTAGGACCGATCTTCCTCACTTTCCTCCACTGCTCTTGTCACTGGTCCTCTCCTACAAACGTACACAAGCGGGGGCGAGCATACTGAGCGCACGCCCATTGCGCGCCGCAGCGCCGCCGTCGATTCGTGGTTGCTATTTGAAATCAATATTTTAAAGAAATAGCATATACGCCTAAAATGACAATAGTTAGGCTATAACATTTCATTGAAAAAAAAGCAGGTGAGTTAGCTATATAAATATTCGCTATCATTTGAGCCAGCATGGATATTATTTATATGTTGTGATAGCGTAGCTATAGGTCTTAAGTGCATTAATAGCCTATATTGCCATTAACCCTATACAAATATGTAGGCCGTAGGCAACTACATAAATATAGGCCTACGATATACTAACTGTAATTATATCATCAATATGAAAATACAAATACAGATAATGTGTAAAACACTAAAATGGTATGTTTTTATGTTTAGAATTCTAGTTATTGGTGACGCAGCAGCTATAAAAATAGTAAGCATTTTAACAACACCAACGTCCTTATATTGCCTGTCATACACTACATACGTAAATGGTGGAACGCAATCAAATATTCCCATTATAAGTATCATTCTTCCTGCCCTAACCATATGCTTTGTGTCATGCGCGTGCACTGATGCACCAATAATCCATGCAAATATATTCACGGGGAATAGCCTTCAGGTCATTTGACTTTAACTTTTAAAGATGACACCTGCCAATTCACTCTACAGATAGCAATGCTATTCGTTACCGTGCGTGTAGCTACGTGTTTTTTATCCAAGGTTTAGCAGAGGATGCAACGTATCTGCAGCCATACAGCTATATTGCATATTACACTGAGAGCAAGTGATTCAGTTAGGCTAGGGTGAGCCTAGTTTGGCAAGAAGCATTTACTTTTGCTTAGCTGGCTGCCTGATGGAGAAAATGACACAAATATTGTGCAAGAACACTTGATTTCTAACGCCTTACAAGTTGGATTGAGAAATGTTATTAAGCACCAATAAACAAAAGGCCTACTATGGTTTATTTTAACTACTGAAAAAAAAAACTGGGCATCCTGTATGTGCAACTATTTGTGTCTCCCTTAAATCTATGTTTATTTAAGACAATGTGAGTCATTGAAGCAATTGAAACTGTTTCAACACCTGACTTGTCGACATTGTGAGCACACATATTCTCCACCATGGTGCCTGCTAGCTTCTCGAATTAGAATCATATCACACTTTCTCCATTCATAAAGTGGCAAGTTGAATTGTCCCCGCCCCTCCTCCCAAACTGCCTCCAGACATAGTGTGTGCATGTGTGTCCTGCATGCTTGTTATCTGTAAGACACTGGGGGATTTTGAGAAGAATTATATTGTACAGGATGTGAAGTAGGCATGAGGCTGGAAAGCAAAGTTGTCTCAGAAAAAACCCCACCAGAAAAGATGCTGCTATACGCTGACCATTGTACAGTAGCCTACTCTACATTTAGTTCTGCCATCTACACTTGTAGATGTACACTGAATGTCACTGAAGGAACAGTCTCATGGTCTGGTGCCTGCTGATTCTGTGTTTTATTTTCTTATCAGACAGAAGGATCTGTCTGAGAAGAGCTGCCACCATGAAATAGCTTGGCTTCTATCTGCCGGGAAGATTGACTTACCAGATTCACCACAGACCACATCATCTTTACGAACCACGTCAAATATCAAAACAAGGTGCAATAACATATCATTGCTGAGATACACTGTATGGTATTTACACTGCAGGAACATGACAGTTTGGAGGAACAAATGAATGGACTTCAATCTGTAATTGGTATGTGGGGTACTAATGTTAATTATTCAGTACCTCTAGTACCGGTATAGGGCTGTCTTTCTGCCTGCAAAAGTGTTTTAACATGGTTTCAACAACATCCAGTACATAATATCCTATTTTAAAACAACAAATTAAATATAAAATTACCTGTTTCATTACCTGTAAACTAATTCCTTTGAAATTATGGATTTTATATTTAGGTAATGAACTCTCATCAGCCACTCACATCTAAAACACAATTAAGTGCTAATGAGCAGGGATATTCTCGGCAGTTGTGGAAGCAACTGACTCTCTGAAACCGCAAATGTAAACATCCCTTACGCAAAAGCTAAGCCAGGAAACACTGCCTGTCCAAGTCTAGTCTTTGTCATCATGGAGAGCACAACATACCATAGAGAGAAGATTGACAGTGATGTGCAAGTGCTTGAGGCTTGGTCAATAGTGAAAAAATAAAATAAGTAAAATCAAATTAGCGATGTGATTATTGTTGGGGGACAAGTTCAAGAGTCAATTCTATTTACATCAGGAGATGCTGCACTTACTCTAAGCACAAACTGTAATTACATTACGAGTTCTCTATTTGAGTGGGAACAGCTTTTACAGGCTGGCTAACATTGTTAACACACAGAAAGCAAAAGCATGACGCAAATCCACAGAACAGCACAGAATATTATACAGCTATAGAAGCAGCATAACACTCATGAACCAGTACCTTAGACATGTTAAGGTGAATCCCTGGTAATACCCCCCACCAATTGTACATTATATCTGATTGAGGCCCTGCACTGCCTTTTGAGCTTGTAACAAGATATTATAGATAGAAATACATTGAGCTCAATGTTCTCAAATGTCCTAATGTGAAACATTTTTGCAACCAATGTGCAGAACTATGGGAGAATTCATCCTATTTCTTGACATTCTGTAATTTAATCCACAGTTAAACAATGTATTACTGCCACATGAAGCCTTAAATGAGAATGACCCAAGGTTCATCTTCAGATTACTGCTCACCACATTTGGGCTGCTGTTTGTTGTCCTGTGATCTGTGCGGCTGCGGTGCTTTCGTGCATGTAAGCAGGTGGCTCAGAGCTGTGTCAGTGGTGTTTACACTGGAGGGGAACACAATCCATCACTGGTCTGAGCAGAGCCTTGCACAGGCAATCACACCTCCCTTGCTTTCTCAGCCACGTGACCGTCGGCTCAGGCAAATAGCTTCAACGTGCACCATGAGCAATAAAAACAAATAAAATGTCTCACATTTCAGGTAGCAACTTGAATCAAACCTCAGCACCTTAGAAATGGTTCAGCCAGTACCATGGTGTATCTCATCATCCACGCATACCTGCTTGCTAAGACAATACACAAACGTGGAAACAGCAGCTTTCCTTCGATAGCAATCAACTAATCTCCACACAATTAGGAGGCGAGACACAGAGCAGGTTCAGTGATGGATTTTAATGATGTACACTCCCAACCACTTGCAGAGGATCAAGGTAACACCATGCGTTAAATTAATTGAGTTATATCTGTGCCCATTTCACCTTGGGTCCCACTGGAGAGATGGAAGCATAATTATGCTGTGATGATGTTAGATAAGACAGCCAATACGAATGTGCGCAGTACATTTCCGTGTAGGATGTTCAGCTATTCCAAAGCATTAAATTGTGTTCAAAATGTCAGTCCCTCAGCTAAACCTACGTTATTTGAAACAAATGTGGAACCAGGGCGGTGTTGGGGACTGGAAAACAGCACTTCAAGGTGGTGTGGGAGAAGAGAAACGGGATGAAAGGGTAACAAAGGGAAACGGGTCACATTTGAGACTAGAAAGTGCATACAAGTATAGCCTGCAGCCAATCTATATATCTTAAAAGGATCAATGTGTATAATTAATGATAGCCTAATTATAATGCTCAATGCGGATTGCCAACGTTAGCGTCTGCACTACAGTTGAATCCACTAGCTGCATTTTAATTCAAAGTGCAAGTTAAGTAATATTAGGAGTCTTATAATGCTGTAGCTAGGACAATTTCAGTCAGTTGACTGAGATGTTCTGGTTAAACCTAGATAACAGAACTGAATGATATGTTGACACTAACTGTGGCTTAATTTGTTGGCTATAGACTATATTAAACCAAAATATACATTCCAAATAAACACATACAGTACCATCTTATATTTTTCTATGAAAGCATTTAAATAAATAATTGCAAGGACGTATTAGTCTCATCTTTTAAAACAAACAGTTTAAAAGTGTATTGTCAGGACACAGCTACGTCATTTCACAGCGCTACTGTACATTGTGTACAGTAATTTGCTGTTTAGTGTACACGCTACGTCTTCAGGATAAAGACAGTGTTTTGCCATTCAGGTAGTTGCCATATTCTCCCAGGAGCGCCTGTCACTTCCTCCTTTGAACCTTAAACACCTCTCCTATGGCAGCTGCTGCCAGCTAAGGCTGCAGCCAGAACCTGTCAAACACAGAAATACTAAGCTTAACATCCAATTCTACAGGCGAAGCAAGGAGGACCATACGTTTGGTTTAGTAGATATCTTATCATTACATGTCACTACAAACAGCTACAGGTTCAAGACAGGTTGTATGGCACAAAGGTTAACCCCCCCCCCCCCCCCACGTCCAAAAATAACACAAAGTAAAAAGAGAACCTCTGTATTGGGTTGCTGTTAATCAGATACATTGATCATCTGAATAAGGGGGCAGAGGAAAAGCCAGTATTAAGCCTAAACAGCATGTCTTAGATACAGATGTGCGTGTGTGAGGAAGGAGGGGCCGGTGTTGCGTCTATATTTTGGAGGAGAACGAGGACAGGCCGTTGTACATGTCCGCCCTGAGCCTGGTCCAATCGGCCATTCTGTGGAATGAGCCCTTGTCCCGGGTGAGGATGCCTGCGGCCTTCTTCAGCTTGGGCTCGTTCCTCTCCAGGTAGCAGAGGCCCTGGGCCTGCAGCAGGTTGAGCTTCTCCTGGCGGCTCTCGTCCATGGTGATCTCCTCGCTGATGTAAGGGTTGAAGCGGAAGTAGGTGTCGGGAGGGAGGAGAGCGTCCAGCATGGTGTGGACCTCTGAGGGGCGGGGGAGACGCAAGAACAACACACAATTATGCTGAGGCTACATCCATAAACATGCCATTAGCCCCAACATGTGCCAACACACTGAAGGTTATTGTTAGAGGCACCGAGGCCCTAGCCAAGCAAAAACCATCCTTATCTCGCGATCTTCAGTTTCATTTAACCCATGAGAATCAGTCTGGAAAGCCTAGGAAACATTGCGACTGTGTCAGAACATCTGAACTTGCCGATCAGCGTCGTATTGATAGCTATTCGGGCGTGGTTTAGGTGTGCGGCGACAGCGAAAACAGACAGATGTTTCATTCGATCAACTGCCAAGTATTTTTTGAAAGTGCCTGCCCTTTTCAAACAGTATCGACGCCCGGCTCCCCAGATGGACTTGTGTCTAACAATCCATCTGGCATGTCGTGTTACCAGGGCACATCTTTTATAACCAGTCCGTCAGGTCTCTTGACAACATCGCATGTATTCTGATAGAAAAAATGTTTAGACGTTTAGTGTGCGAGTGCCAGAATCAAGGTTATTCCCAGTGCAGATGTCTGGAACTCCATGTGTGACAGAAAGTGTCTAGAAGGCAAGAAAAAGGGACAGGGGATAATAATAACATGCAGCTTATGTATGCCTGGGGACCGCGGGAGGCAGAGGCAGCTGTGTGTGTGTCAGTGTTCCCCACGATGCACTAGCTAAGGTATGTTGTAGTTCAGGAGTTCATACATGGCTCCTATTAATATTAGCTGCTGACAGGTGGTGATGCAAATATCTCCAATAGTGGCTTACCTAGATGCAAAATAACACTTAAAATTACCTTAACAAAAGTTACTGCTGCTGGTTTACTCCATTTTACAGTTCAACCTGACAACTGCTGCTCAACATCAATAAGATGTATTGCATAAAATATCTTCATACACTGCATTGAACTAGTATATTAAAAGTGTTATCAGACATTTATTTTTAGCCTTAAATATAATGTAGTACTTTAAAGGCAGGGTCAGTCATTCTCGAGAATGCTTGCTAACTTCGAGCTCAAATCAAAACAATATCCCTCTGCAGAGCCGCCCTAACACATCGAAATGCATTGCAAAGCCAATAGCAAGCGGCTTTGTTGTTGTGAGTGGTTGTTGCCAATTTGTTTATGTTCCTATTTAAGGAGCCAGGGCTGTGTAGAAGTACTGCATTATTTTGTCAGCCCACACAGAGAAAGTTAAGATAGTAATTCTTTGCGGAGATATTTTGTGATTTTGACAAAGTGTATCAGCTTACATATAGCTTGCAATACCGTACTATACCTTTAAACTACAAAAAATAAAATAACATCACTACTCCCATAAAAAATGGTGGCAGCTGTGTTAACCATTTAAACAATGCGCTGAAACAAATATCTGTATTTTAGTATCTATTTATTTATTTCTGTAATATTTTGCATACTGTTGTGCCTAACTGTATCTGGCTTGTAGAGCCCAAAGGAAATTTCCTCAAGAGGACAATAAAGTTTATATCTATCTATATCCCATTTTCAATTATTTACTGGACTATAACAATGTATATAATAGGTAAGTAGTATAATGTTCCAAATATTGTCAAAAAATGTCACAGCAAAAATATAAATAAAATATTCTTAATATGCCTATCTTATTATTTTCAGTTTAAAAATATGAAATCATTTAATTTAGATTATTAAATAATCATTTTCTTATAGATCAAATAGTTTTTTATTAGGTGTTGTGTAAGTACCTCTCAGTAACGCTAGCGGTATGCGTACCTCATTTGAGTGACTACTGCACATCTAGATTAGAATGACAAGTTAGCTTGTATCCACAGCGACTTACAATTAGACCTCTTGCTTACAGGGAGGCCCATAGCCAGAACCCATGGCGCACAAACCACCAGACTGAACGTCGAGGCGTTGCACTTACCCTCTGTGTCAGTGGCGCTGCTGATGACGTTGGTCAGCTTGGTCTTGAGGCTGGTGTGGGTGGCACTGTGCTTGCCAGTGGTCTCGTAGCGCCCCGTGCCCAGCGACACAACACATTCCAAGGGCGTGTTGGGCCACAAGCACTGACACTCGTGGATGGCCAGAGCTGTGGGGTTGTTGATGAGCAGGCCTCCATCCTGTGAGTACGAACAGTTACACAGAGAGAGAGTCTGACGTGGTTTGTCAACTAGACCGCAGCCAATTAATTGCTACTTGAAACATCACTGCTTTTCATGGATTTTAACACTCTACAGACTGAACCACCGAAGAAACAAAAAGAACGCGATCAATGCCACTCGTTTCAGAGCTGCTAGTAGATCTACACGGAACACTAATCTAGAACGCCTCTCTGACCCCCCCCACCCCCCGGCCACTGCCGCCTGGCCATTTCAATCTGATCGGCTTTGATATCAAGCAGCCCAAGAGTGCTTTCACTATGGACCCAAAGTCTACTCCAAGGCAACAGAGGAGAAAGAGGAGAAGCCACTGGGAGTGTTGAATAGGCATGAGGCTGATGGCTGACTGGTGGTGGTGGGGGTTAGGTTGGCAGCAGGATCAAACGCACAAGGGGCCGCTTCTCATTAACGAGGCCAGGGTTGGGGGAGGGTGTCTGGGGACACACTAGGGAGAAGGGGAGCGTGTGCTTGAAGATTCGGGAGGCTCACATGTATGCCAACGTATCAATGCGCATAATGTGTGTACTTTGTGTGTCATGTGCATTAGAAAGGCCAGGAAGGGGAATTGAAGCCTGGGGGTGGACTAGTGTGAGGGGGGAGCAGGGGCGTGTCCCATCTCTTCAGCAGCATTGTGCTATAATGAGAATTCTCCCTGTACAAATCAATGTCACTGCCTCCTCCTTGATGGGGAGCCTTGAGGTCGCAGGTCTGTTAATCATCCAGGGATCTGGACTGAGAAATGGTGTCATCGCCTCAAGGTCTCAGAGAAGAAATAAATACATTTATAAATAATAAATGCAAAAAAATAAAGAATAAGAAAGGGAATTGGATATGAAAGTCTGATGGATGGCTTTGAACACAGCAAACGCCGTACTGTAGAATCCACAGAATGATGTTCAAGCTACTAGTAGAGATACTGCCATTAAGTAATTGTACAATGAGACAAAGATGGCTACATATTCAGCATGACTACGACAAGATCCTTTCAATATATAATTAAAAGTCACCTTTTATCATGACAAAGGTCTGTGTGTTTCACTTTTATTTGACGAGCAGAAGAATTCTCTGGGTTTTGAAGAAATAATATATGGATAACGAGCTGTATGAATCATTTAAAACCTGCTAGTAGATACAGTTAAACACTTCAAACAGAGTATCCCTTATGAGCCTTAGATGGAATTCAACAAATGGACTAAGGCTTTAGTCACGCACACACACACAAAAAAAAAAAGAAACTCTCAGCTTGCCACAGAGCCTGCAACTGCTGAGGAAGCAATTTGTGTCCGAAGCATGTCATTACACTCCTGCAGGGTGTCTGGCAGACCAGGGAAGAAATGGATCAGAGAAGAAGACTGCATTTGCTCTTAGAGCAGAATTAGAGAAAACTGCCACTGCAGCCAAATCCAACTTGAAAACTTAGTGGCAATTGTGGCAACAGTAGAAGAGATGTGGGCTTTCTCTGTTCATGGCTGGGGACCATTCATCATCATCAATGCGTTGCGTTGCACCCAGAACTATGGCAATAACCAACATTGAGCGTAGAATACTCCAACTTGTCTCCATCTCAGAGCACAGGCTAGAGCTGCTTCAAAATCGTGGACGCCTGCTAGTGAACAGTCTGGCCTTGAAGAAAGGTCTGATTTTAGACAGAGAAGAAGCTCCAGGGTGTGACTGGAAGGCTGCAAGGTCTTTGTGGAATGAACTCAGTGGTACTTTTGGCAGGATTCTCTATTCAGAAGATCATTTGCATCCATCATCTTCTTCCACAGCTGTCAGAAACAAACAAGTCTCCTTAAGGGAAAGGGTACCAAGCTCGCCCCACACTGGGACCAGCTTGGCAGACGCCAAAGCCCCCAGACTCATGCCATGTGCATGACCACTTTTTAGGGCACACGATGTCCATATGCACAGAATGGCTTCTTGAGGCTTGGGCATATTTGGACAAGCAGTGAAGATGGAGACAATGATCTATTTGGACCAAACTGTGCAAAGGAGCGTTAAAACACAAACAAGCTTGACTGAAGCTGGTTGTCAAGCTGGTTGTCAAGCACTCAGCATGACTCAAGGACAAAGGTCACTTCCCCTAGTTTGGGATTGAGTGCTATAATGCCCACCTCAGTTCAAACACCTCTATCCCACCATCAACATGTGCCATGACTCAAGTGTTGTTAAGTGCCATAAAGGAAAGACTCCACTCTACAACAAAACCTGGAAGAAGCAGCCAGAATAGATTTTTGGACAGAATCTGTAAATTATTTCATAGTCAATAATAGTGATGACAGGTAGCTATCCTTGTTATTCAGGGAGAGGGGGGTGGGGGTGCACACATTGCTTGCCTAGATTAGCCTTTCACTGGCCTCCAATCTCGCCTCTGGGGAATGAAGGCTGATTCAGATATCAGCTCTTCTCATTTTCCTGTGGCTTGACTGAAATTAGTTTTCAACTAATTAGGGTTTTCATCAGAAGATCTTTCACTTCTTCAACCCACGCAATTAAGATGCATGTTGTGTTGATGGAAAAAAAAATGAATGAATAAATAAATCATATTGGCAAATTAAACTGACACGTTGAACAGATAAAATGAATACAATCGCTACTTAAAAGGTGCTGACATCATGACATCGTCACAGCCGGCAACTTATCTTTGATTGTTGTAGGTTAATCCATGTGAAAAACGGAGGGCCGACTTGAACAGGAAGGAGGTGCTATCGTCACAATCAGTAAAAGTCATTTCACGCCTCAGTGTGAGTCAGCTCCCATTAGCCGGGGCTACAAACACTCCCTCTCATTATTCTGTGCGCATGCCTTCGTATCCCTACTCCCTCGACCCCGGTATCTGCTGCTCTTCAGTGCTGCCTTGTGTGACGGTCGACAGTTCTGTCCGCAATGCTGAGAACAGTTGAATGCTGAGTGTTCCATCCAGTCTAAATGAGGTGAGGCCTTTCGCGTGCACTGGATCAGATGGGGCGTACAGGACACACATCAGAGGTACGGTCTGACTCGACAAAAAGAAATGGTTCGAAGCCACGGATCGGATCATTTTTCGGATAAGCAGACTGTATGCGCATATATATATATATATATATATATATATATATATATATATACATACATACATACATACATACATACATACAGACACACACACACACACACAATACAATACTGATGTGACTTTGGTTTGCATGTATTACTTATAGTGGCTCTATATGACTTTCTGACTCTAGACTGACTGGCTTTGTGGGCCCCACACACACAGACACGCGCTAACATTGATTGGCTGGACCATCTATTAAAACAGAGATGCTGGGATTACAACACACAGAGATGGGAGTGTGATGGACACACTCCATCACACTCCACTACGTTGAAATTGGACATGGTACCGATCACGTGAACACTCAATGTTCAAGCTTCAAAACTTACCCATCATATAACTGCCACTGCAGATATAGAGAATGATTACTTTAAAAAGTAAACTGCATTTCACACTATGATGGTCCGTGGCGAATCGTGACAGGTGATCTGTACGCATCACGGATCAACTTTGATCCGTTATGCCACTACTGTTTATTGAACCTTTATATAAAACATGCTGAGATGTGGGTCTCAGAGATAACAGGCTGTTGGCAGCCAGGGTTCTGCCACTAAATGTGACATTGGGAAAGGGTTGCATTAGTCAGGCGCATCCACTTCCTCATGCCGCTATAACCAGCAGGATTTCCCGCAACCATCATCCAATGAAACAGTCCGTCTCTTGAACCCATGGAACACAGGCGATTCAGCAACGTAGACAACCTTACTAAATGGACAGAACACACATGTGCTCGGTGGCTAGATCAATTAGATCAATTGTGCAGACCCATAGAAAGACTGCCGTTCTCTTCAGAGAGGACGAGGATGACACGAGGTCTTCACGCCATATTATGTAATTACGCCTCCTGTTCCTCCTGCCCGGCCTCTCGCTTCCTCAGGCCACAAAGGCTACCCTGAGGTTCAAGTCCCCTTGCCAGGGCTTCTATGAAGGAGAGACCAACATGTGTGTGTGCGGTACAAAGAGCGCCAGATATGCCTCAAGGCAGGGAGCAGCAATTGAGATATATAGTGCACCGTTGCCTTCAAACAGTGTGTGTGTGTGTGCGCGCACGCACACAATCGCCTATTATTGGAGCGCTGAATCATTCCTGACTGCTGTGACCCTTGGCGATTTAAGTGTGTGACAGCACTTGAAGTTATACAAATGGGTGCGGCTCCTCCCTTATATTGACAGGGTCTAGCCCCCCAAAAGGCCTCGTGAAAAATATTATACAAATATATTCAATATACAGAGGCATTTAAAAAAAGAACAGAATTTCACCGTCCATCAAAATAATAAAAGCAATAGTTAATCCAAAGCAAAGGATTCCTCTAGTGGAAAACGCTGCGTCTCTACCCGTGCATAACAATGCATTGTTGGTATAGCGCGTCTGCATTGAGAATGCCATGTTACATTTGGAGCCCCTGCACTGCCTGTTAGGGAGCACAGTGAGGGGATGACGGGGTTGGACGCTGAAGGTCCGCAGTCAATGCAATCAGTGGAATGGTCTAATCCCTGAGGAACTGCATGTGCCAGGGTGTGCGTGCGTGCGTGCGTGCGTGCGTGCGTGCGTGCGTGCGTGCGTGCACGCTCGTCTAAGGATGGCCATGAAGTAACAGCGAGTGAAAGAACAGGAGAAAGGAGACAGCTTGACTGTAAGTGAATGTGTGTGTGTGCCTGTGTGTACATGCATGACAGACAATTAGTCCTGGGTGTCGGGGAATAAGCATCTGTGTGAGCTCCGTCCACCTCTAGCCTCCAGGACTGTAAAGGCTTAACGCAGAAGAGCAGCACTGACGAGGCGGGCGATTGATATCAGCCACAGTTATCATCCCTGCTTCACCAAACTTGTTGTGAAAAGTGTTGTTTATTGGTGATAACAGCGCCTCTTGTGGCCAATTAAGGTAGGGTTGAACATTTTGAAAGAAAACGCTGCGTTAACAAATCTAGTGGATATGTGGAACTAGACGGCTCCACATCTTTGGAGAGGGGCAGAAAGATTTGCTCCTTGATCACGCATCCGTGATCCGTGATCCGTAATCCTCATGATCTAATATCTAGAACAGATTTCTGCATACAGAATCTGTAGGCAGCGACATTAGATGTTCGTTCCGGGTACGATTCAGTTTGCACATTACTGACCAATCACGTCCGTGTGTAGCGCAATTGAGGCAGAACATTGTAACAGACATGCAATCTCGGAAAACGAACGGCTAGAGTCCGACGACAATTTCGCTTTTTTATTAGCGCTCACGTCTGATTCGAAAAATGTGCAGAAAATAAACTCAAAAAACTCCATTCTCGCATCTCAAGTAGAAAAGGAGCTTTGGCCAGAATATCCAGAACACTTTACAACACCTCAAGCTGAAGCCACTTTGTCCTCTCTCCCGTATGTGAGTGACAGAGGACGTGTGGTCTGGGCGTGTCTGAGGTGACCGCCTGGCCATACGGCTACACTGGGGCTCTCTGAACTGGCACTGGAGGTGGCAGCGACGTCATCCCCGGTTTCCCATGAAAGCTGCCAGTGTTGGGTCTTCCCACCCACACACACACACCTTCCCCATCGCCCCAGGAGACGCCATGGCAACCAGGCGCGCATGCCCTAGCGCGCATTGTCAAAACGTCTGAAGTCTCCCATTTCTGTGCTTCTCTCCTTAGCTAAGTATAACAAACAGAGTGGGCTTTTAATGTGGAGCCGGCTGCTCCTCCCTACACCGCTCCCTTTTCTTTGAATCCCCTTTTTCTTAAGGCTTCCTCTCACCAAGGCGCCCTCTCGGTGGGTGCGGTGGCAAGTGCTGGGCTGCGATGCCGCGGCCTGCTACACTTCAAAGTTGTGCTCCCAGACACAATTTCCTCCAGCAACACTACCGCCCGCCCCCTGTTGGGCTGCTACTCCATCTGGCCAACAATCAGTGCTTTCTTGTAACGGAACGCTGGTATTCCTTCAGCACATGGCCAGGCTGCCTCTGGTGCACTTGCGCTGTACAAAAGAGGGACTGTGTGGGCCACGGATTAAGTGGAATACTCCGTGGGTGTGCATAGCGGGAGACAGCCAGGGGGCTGGGGGGAATGGTTGAGATGAGTCCCTCAAAAGGGAATCCTTACATCACGGGGAAAACATGTTGTAGGCTCTGAAGGACCAGGGCCACGTCGGTAGCTCAAGCATCCAAGAAATAAATGAGCCATCTGTCTATAGACTTCTAGGTAGTGGAAAGCCACAGGCTTACTTGCTTGGACATGTTCTTGCATTAAAAATAAAAAGCTAGGAATTTCAAGTGTTCTTACAGCGAATGGATGTGCTCCATATTTTTGTATTTAATTAAAAAAATATAATAAATACAAAAATTTGCATAAAGTTGTCATATCTCGTTATAAAAATATAACGCTTAGGGAAAAAAATCATTTAGGTTAAGGTTATGCAATGTATTAATCGCAATTATGTAAAGCTTGCGATTAATTGTGATTAAATTCTGACATCCATAAAACAAATACAATGTAAATGAGTGTAGCATGTAGCACTTGAGCCCGCTACATATGATGGTCAACTGTATGCCACCCACTGCTATGAGGATTCTGCTCCAGCCAATAACAAGCAGAGATTTGACAAACAGTTCCACGAGGGGGCCGCCTGTCATTCCATCTAATGAGGCAGACGGCGCCGTCAAAACAGCGGCTTGTGATGGTGACAGATGCACTTCAGTGGGCTAATATATATACGTCTCAAAGCTTGGTCGAGTCGTGCAAGGCAAGAAAAAAAAAATACAAAACATAAATCCTACATAAGGTGGGTGTTCATCAACCAGTCTCTTTCATTCTTGCCCCCAACGCACCGCCCACACACACACACACACACACACACACACACCCGGCCAGCCGGCCGGCGAGGGATTCAGCCTTTGATGCAAACACATGCTCATTCATCTGGCTATGTGGAATCATCGGTGTGCACAGGTGTGTTTCCTGTGTTCATCCAAGTCGGGGATACTGACTGTGTTGATGTTGACCGGTCCACATCCAGGCTGCAGCGTAAGCAGCAAGAGACACACGTGATAACCTGATCCCTGCTATGACTTTCCCTCAAAAGGCTGCTAATGTCTAACATAGGGGTGTGGACAGGACAAACGGAAGAGCTACTGTATATCTATTGATCGCAAAAATGGGCTGCGGCTGGCTGAATGTTTCGATTTCGCTTTTTGGCTAATGCATACCTGTTTAGAGCAGATGGAGTAAAGTGTGTCTTACTCTGGGCCCATGAAATATACTGCTGCCTGGAAACCAATGCCTTGCTTTACTATACACTGCTGTTACACTTACAGTAAGTCATTTAGCAGGTGCTTTTATCCAAAGCAACTTAGCAGGCTCTTATGTAAAGGCAGTGCTGAACATGTTGAACGTTCTCCATTTACAGAAGCACAAAGCACACCATCATGCTGTTGTGTGTATGTATGTATGTATGTATGTATGTGTATATATATATATATATATATGATAGTGGCAGCAGGACTCCAACCTGGTGGAGATGGTCCCCCAAGGCAAAGTCCTGGAAGTATCCCGGAGCAGCGGAGGAGGCGCGCAGGGCCTGCCACAGCTGGTGCTGGCAGCTCCCTAGGTAGTGGGAGCGTCTGCCAGGCAGCAGGTTGTAGTTCCTGAACACGTATGCCTTCAGAGGAGTGCCTCGGTTCACAATGGTGCTCACTGCTGCCACCTATAGGGCACGATGGTTTATTTATGTTTTTTTTCTTTTTTTTTAATAATACTATTTACCCTGCCACATTGTATAGAAATATACAGTTTTATCATCAGTGATGTTATTTGTTTTATTGTGCATCATATGAAGCTCCATTATTATTTTTGCATTATACAGTATAAACTATACATGAGTGCATGCTAGTCTGGGAGCCAATAAATAAATTAGGAATCTGGATTTAAGATGGGCCTCTATATTCCATAGCTAGCATTATATAACAGGGGCATGTCAATACAATCTAATAGGAGTGCGCCTCAATATCTGTATTTTGACAGGCGCATATCAACCAGTGCACAAATCGGTTTATCTGTTCAGTAAGCCTCCGTAGAGCATACAGGTATATGGAGGTCTACCATTACTGTTATTCTGTCTGAAGGTTCTTCCCGTGCATTCTGGACGCATTTCCCCTCAGCCTACTACCAGTAATTTGTGTATGGGGCTTTACCAGACCATGAGACTGAGAGAGCCAGAGCCTTTCACTGTCTCCTAATTATAAACACAGTGAAGTAAAGAGCAGCTGGCCAGTGCCAGATCAAAACAGCGGGGGAGGAAGAAGTCAGAGCTGCTCTATAACTCACCTTGGGGCATTTGGGGTTTCTTGCAGTCTCCACTAGGAGATCAGGGCCCATTTTCTCTCTGTGAAACAATTGGCAGTTTTAGTATCAGCAACATGCTCCTAGATACTAATTGTCTCATGCTCAGGTTAGCGTTTTGCAGTTGTGAAATCAACCAACAGACACAAATAATGCAGGATTTATGTCTAAACTCTCAGCATTTCAAAAATAAACCAAGACCTATCTATTACCACATTTTAAAAACAGCCTCAGATTAATAGTCTATATAATACATGATACCGCAAAGGCCGAAACACCTTCATCATAATCATTAATTGGGTGTGGACAGCCCATAGACAAAAGTAAATGTCCCAGATTGTATAAATATATAATGAAATACATGACATGAATAATATTCCCCAGTCACCCAGTCATTATTTGTGATATTATTAATGAGTAAGAAATAGGTTATCATGTTAATGTACGAGAATGTCACTGTGACTCTATTGCAAAGTTATGAGGAAGTAGTTTAAGCAATTATTCTATGCCAATGCATTTGCTCTCATGCATTTACCTGCATCACAAAGCAACTATGCCTTCATTTTATAGATTATGTATTTAATAACTTAAAAAGATGCTGCTAGACAAATAAACACAACAGCAGGTTCTTAACCATCCTTAAGTGACAGAGGAACTAACTTGAGGATATTCTCCCAGGCATCACTGTCATAGAAGGCGTGGCTCCATCCCATTTTCATAGTGCCAACGATGACGTTCTGTTTGAACACGTCAGAGCCCAGCTTCCTGTACAGATCATCACACTCATTCAGGGGGATCTGAAACAGGCCCAGCATGAAGCCAACAATGGCACCTGAAGACAGAAGCAATAATGCACACACACGCGCACACACACACACACAGGGATTGTCATATGACAGTAATCCAGTAAACAACACACTTAACTAAATTACACTGAACAGGAAATATAAATGACCAGTTACAAAGTGGTCATGTTTCTCACAAAAGGACCATACTTCTACTGCTAGGATTATTCTGCTATTCAAATCGAGTTAAGCCATGACCTAGTGACTGAACAATCACATTACCCCTCTGAAATCAGCAAGTCCTTTAGTGTTCTGACACTATTCAGACCACACTCATTAAATTACTACATTCCTATATGACAAATCATTCTCCAAATCCTGACATAATAATATGTTTGTATTCCTCATGGTAAATAATCCCTCCAGTGGTGGAACTGGAATGATTAAGCACCATCCGTCGCTCTACTGCAGAGATGTAGCCAAATCATTTGGGTCACAGTTCTCTTTTCAAATGTGTGGAAATTGTTATAGGAGGGGGATTATGGAAGTGATGCAACCCCCACCCTAGGAAAATGTACCATCTCCAAATGAAATGTATTAATTTGAGACACTGTCTGGAAGAGAGTTGATGGTGAAAATGCCTAGGTTATTGGCACAAACCAAATATAAATTTACAGTTTGACAGCATTGTTTTCCAATCTGCTGTGAAATACGTGAGGCATGGCCATACACAGGAGTATGGTCCACGCTGCCACCTTGTGGTGATTCTCATAACCCATATGGATAATAAGGGTATTACACTGAAAACCCAACACATGAACAGCGCTGCATAATCTTAAACCTTTCTACTCAAATGAGAGAAAAAAATAAAAAATAAAAAATGGTGTATAAAGCATTTTCCCATGACCATGAAAAATGTGATTAGATTTAAGATTTCTCCTTGTCCAATAATGGCTTTGGCAGGATATGTGCTGGGCTCAGATTAATCTGGCAGTGAGACCGAGGCCAAACAACAGCAGGTCAGCAGAGCGAATGGGTCATTAAACGATTTGTACCGCCATTTAAACCTGCAGCACTCTCCTGCTATAATAACACACATACAAACATATGCTGCACAACATCCACGCACAGTATAAAACAAGGGCAAGACGATGCAGTACCTGTGCTGACGCCACATATATAATCAAACAGCTGATAAATGGGTTTGCCTGTAAGCGCTTCCAGTTTGTGCAGAGTCTGAAGGGCAAGAATTCCCCTGAAAATGTACAAAAGCACACATTTACAATTTCACTTAGGACAGAAGCTGCAAACTAAAGTACTTTTTAAAAACAAATATTTAAATAAACACACAAATAGTATTTATTTTAAGCATTAAACCTCTTTCTAAACATGTTGTGCTAGCCATTGTTGCAGTAAAGCAACATTCATATTCTACTAAAAATATCCAACAATAACACACTATACAGTAGAAATGATTAGCAGTGCACGAGATGGCCCACCTTAACCCCCCTCCATCTATGGACAGGACCCTGATCCCTCGACCTTTGACAGGATCATGGTAGCCCACCAAAGCTAGTGCCTCTCTGACTGCTGCCCTGAGGCCTGGGTCACTGGCCTGCCTCAACCGCAGCAGGCATGGGATCACTTTCTCCTGCAAGACATACAGCATAGACACAGTGGGAGTCAGTAGTGCATATACAATCAGATGACGGTAGTTTGGGGTGATTGAGAAGAAGCTGGTTCGGACCTCACTACCTAACCCTATCTGCTCCTGGTGGTTGTATGACTGACACCATCATCTGTGTATGAATGTGTGTGTGTGAATGGGTGAATGTGTGGCTACACCGTAAAGAGCTAAAGAGCTGGCTTAATGGTTAGAAAAGCGCTATTTAAAAGGCAGGATCAGTCGGTCATTCTTCCTAACTTCGAGCTCAAATCAAAACAGTATCGCTCTGCGGTTCTCCGAATCAAAATAAATAAAAATGCATTGTGAAGTAAAGTGTAGTACTACGGCTTTGTTGATATGAGCGGTGTTCCCAACTTTGTTTATGTTACTATTTACGGAGCCAGGGCTGTGTAGAAGAATCTGATTGTTTTTTCAACACGCACAGAGAACAGTAAGCTAGCGAAATGCGAGGAGATATTTGAAAAAGTGTATTAGATTTTGCTTGCAATAGCTGAGTATACCTTTAAATTCAGTAAATTTACATTTACATTTAGTCATACGTGTGTGTGTGTATTTCTGACACTGAGGATGACAAGACTAAGGTTATTCACAAATTATTACCATTATAGATTAATAGCAATTGCTGTCCAACATTAATCTACCAAAGGCAGGTTGGTTCAACCTGCGTTAATTAGAGCACATAAACTATCAACGATAGGTGCTGTAAATAAATGGTAGAGAAGGCTGGCTCCAAAAGTAAACACATCATCATGCAATGTGTTGCCATAGTTTACTAACATTTAGAATGACGGGGGAGGGGATGTCCAAAACAGAACAGCTCATTCATGTCAGACATTTCATTATTATGCAAGCAAGAAAACAAATACAACTAAAAACAAGTAAACAATGGCCAGCTCATCATAGCTGAAGGGTAAGTCTTTGGCTCACTAAGCTAAATCCACAAGATGACACATTCCTTTTGAGACTATTTACCTTGACTGCCACACCACAGGTTTCTGGGAACTCCAGTAGGTGGTAACTGAAGTCTTCCACCCTGTTGACGTAGACCCTCACATCAGAGGCCCTGTGAAGTGCCTGGACGAGACCTCGAGTACGATTGTCCACACTCAACCTGGCAATGATCTGAGGAGAATGTGTTGTGGTGGTCAAGTGATTGCATATGTCCACAACATACACTATATGCCAGAGTTGTTCCAGACCCAGTATGCTTTTTATCTAGGCCTCTATGCTCAATGAAGGTTATTTTTTAACAAGGATTCCTAGAACACACCACCCTGGGCACCCTGCCAAGATATACCTAATACCCTCCTCGTGTTTTAACATAGGCACAGAGTACATCCCGCTCAGTATGTGTGTGAATTACTTCATAAGCATGCAACGCTGCTCACGTTAATATGTAGGTACACCCTTAAGCAAGGTCACATTCACGGTTATTTTTCAAAGGCCTTAGATATATTACCTATAAATTCTATGAACCAGAGCTTTAAAAATACAGTGTAACTAACATTAGGCCATATGTTAGATGTTTTATACTTTGTACCTTTTCCCTTTGGAGCAGAAGTCTCTTGGCTTTCTCCTCTTCCACCTTTTGATCCTTGCTGACTGTGACCTCGGCCTGTTTGACATGCTCATCTTTCTTGTCCTCCACAACACTGCTCTTGGCCTCTGCTGCCCTGAACTTGGGGACCAAAGGCGCAAGGTAGCTCCCCACAAAAGCTTGGACATTTGGGGTGGAATAGGACAAATAGTGTCCTAAGCCCTTCTTCTGTGAGGGCAAGCCACTTGTTTCCTTAACAACTTGCTTATTAACAACTGCCATAAGCTCGCTAGCTGGCTGACCCGAAGAGGATGTAGAAGTGACAGCACTATTTCCTGCTTTACTCTCACCCGTCTTCATACTGCTATCAAAGTATGCATTGATATGATGGGCCACGTAGTTGTATGTGTCGTCCAGGCTGCCTTGTAAAGTGCTGGGGTGGAACAGAGGCACGGCCGAATTGGACACTGCAGTACCATTAGTCTCTTTATCAGTCAATGAAGGCTTAGCCTCCTCTGGTCTCTTTGTGGCACCGCTGGTTTTAAGAGTAAAAGAGAGACGCCTGGACTTTTTCTCGTTAAGCTCACGTGTGCAATCAACTGCAGATGGGACACCTTCTTGGGGAAGGTTATTTGGAGGTGCAAAACTAGAGCTGCTAATATCAGCGTGTGTTTGGGTGGAAGGGTTCTCAGAAGCCCTTATCGAAGGGGTAGGTATTGTGTTGGGTGCAGTGGCTGTTGAAAGGATAGGAAAGTGAGTGGATGTAGAAATTGGGGATGTGGTACTCTCTTCTGCCTTTGGCGAAGCTTCAGGACAGACTTTTACCTCTTTGGCCACCTGGGAAACATTAGGTTTGAGTCTTGCAATTTTGGAGAGAAGTTCTGTGTGGGTGCCGCTAACAGCCTTAGTGACCGTTCCGAGTGTATTCTTTATGCGGGACATGTGATGGCTCAAGCCCACAGACCACCGCGAAGCAGAAGTATTCCAACAAAGAGCACTGGTGTGGAGTCCAATCTTTTGTCGCAACAGGATAGCTTTAAAGTGCCATCCCTTACGTCCTCGAATCCTTGGGGTTTGGATGTTCTTCCAGTTGAGACAGCCAAACTTTTGGCTGGTGGGCTGTTGGACATTAAGCCTGTAATAACAGCTGTGTGAAGGAGAAAATGGAAGTGATGCAGTCGGCTTTTGAGCATGCCACAGGTCAACTGTTCTGCTCAATTGTAACATCCAGGTTTCTGGAGTGCATCTAGGACTCATTCTGTTAGGTCTTGGTGATGAGGTCTAGGTTTATCGTTAACAAAGCTGGCAATGGAGAACATAAAAGTGATGCATGCGTAAATAAATGGATGGATAGATGAATGAATGAAAAAATGAACACAACACAAATAATGAGAATGACAATTATACAACGTTTTCTGTCGACGAGTAGTAAACAACAAATAATTATGTAATACTGTACCAGCTGCAGGACGTAAAAAGCACCATAAAGATTGCGTAAAGCTGGGCAGCCAACTAAAGCTACCTGGCTAACATGGCTAACAGTAAAATAAGGCCAAACAAAACATGACAAAACATACCCAGTGTGATCTGTGTTGAAAATTATGAAGAATCCTTTAGCTGGCTCATTAAAGCACAAACGAAAATACTTGTACAGTCAATAACAGTCAATTTCAGAAGTACAACTAGAAGTAAGATACTATTGCGGTTAGTTCAGCCTGGCAAAAACACAGACTGGTCTCTAACAACGCAAGGAGGATGTCATCCGAGGAAAACAAAGATCATGTGATGGTTCATCTGGTCTACGATTGGTCGTTACGTGCTTGGCCTAAATATTTGTTGTTTATAATTTATCAGTTGCATAATGCATTAATTATTTTAAATAAAATGTATTTTTTCATCAATTATTATTGCAATTTGTATGTGGCCATTCCAGTATTCGCCGGTGATACCGGTAACATTTCCTAAAATAATCTTAATGTGCCTGTGTCCAATAAAAATACCGAAACATAATTTACTAAAATAAAATAAAAAAATGTTAATGGTATTGAAAAAAAAACTGCACGTAAAATATACTGATAATATGGGCATTTTAGTAATTATAATGGGTGACGCATTTTTTATTCTTAACCGATAGGGTGCAGCAATATGTTGCAAAGATACAAAAACAAAAAGACTACCGGTAATTATCCACAGAAGAAGAAATCGAAACGATGCTCTGATCCAGATATCAAACCTTTGAAATATAACATTTGATCAACGATAATCATGTTGTTTTACGATTAAGTAAGTCTACATTAAAACAAACAACCGGTTGTATGGTATGTATGTAAGGTACGTGATGCTGTACTTACAGGTACCGTACCGAAGACTTACATTATTTGCTTAATTTCTGTTGATATATGTGTTCTGTTCATATTATTATGAATGTTTTTTTTTATTTTATGAATATATGCATTCAGTGTAGTTAGAAGAACCATAGAAGAACTATAGAACATATTGCTAAATAAACATTAGTTTATAATTATGGATAATATAATTCAGCTAAATTTAAGTATAGGCTATGTACTTACAGCACCAAAATGTAACAAGAACAAAATCATACATAGTCGCTTTAGATATTTAAATAGAGTTTTATAATTTTAAAACAGGGGAACCATTACCATGGCAACTGCACAATCGTCTATAGCAGTTGCAGTGTGTATCATATTGATAACAGAGCTGATACTGGCCAAAAAGAACTATTATGATGTTCTGGGAGTACCTAAAGATGCTTCAGAACGTCAGATAAAAAAGGCTTTCCACAAGCTTGCAATGAGGTACCACCCTGATAAGAACAAGAGTCCAGATGCTGAAATGAAGTTCAGGGAAATCGCTGAAGGTATGAAAAAAGCTATTTCATTGATCGATTGGTTGCTATGTAAAAAATAATTTATATAAATGTTTTAAAATCATAAATGATGATACTTGGACATAATCTTAAAGTGATCTTTGTTTCATTTGCAGCATATGAAACTTTATCAGACGAGAAAATGAGGGCAGAGTACGACCAGTTTGGACCCTCGGACACACCAGGCAGACCAAGGCAGAATGTGCACCAACCTTTCAACTTTGATGACATGTTTAAGGACTTTGATATCTACAGCCTAAACAGACATGCCCGTCACAGAAGACAATTTGACGAGCATTCCAGGTCCCACCAGGAGGCCCACAGTAGACATAAGAGACACTTTCAGGGTAGCTTTGGAGCCGGTGTCTTTGAAGACATTTATGATGAAATGGACCGAATGTTCACTTTTGAAAGGCATGCCAAGCAGGCTGACCCCAGGTTTCAGGGTGCATCAAAACAACATTGTAGGACGGTGACACAGCGTAGAGGTAATATGGTGACCACATACACAGACTGCACTGGGTCGTGATGTTGCCTATAGAAGTGACTGAGATGCTTTAAAGTCAGTCAATGATTTTCACTGACAAGTGACTGAAGTGCAAACGCTGCTGATATTGGAAACAAGCACCGAGAGGTGACTAGATCAATGATACCAGGAGGTTTGTCAGTTCATTTAGCTGAAATCTGATGTCATGGGCTGTTTTATGGTCTTGTCACTGCCAAGTTATTGTCAATTGGCTGTTTCGCTTATAGTTTTAGATTTGTATTGTTGAAGCAAATAGGCAATGTTATGTCAGCATTTATGTAATTACTTTTTGATGATTGATGTTACTTTGTTTCATTATCAACAGGCTAGTGTACATTTGTCATGATATCTATGTTTTAGTTAACTTTATTATACCCATGTGTTATATTTTCCTTGTATTGTTTGTTATTGTGAGCATTGAAACGGCACAAAAGGTAGAACACTAGAATAGCTGTTTTGCTTATGGTTGGGGAAATTGGGAACAATGTTAACAAAACTATTGGCTTATTTAACCTGCAAGTGTTTAAACTACTTTGCATTTGACCTCTTAAACCATACACACTAGGCAAAATATAGTACACTATTTCACATATTCCCTCAGTTGTGTGGTTTGCAATCATGTTATTTTTAGTTACAATTTTGACATTTGTTTTTCAAGACTACAATAGCACTTTAATTTACATATGTAATGTTTTGCGAGCCAAGTGTGTGTGTGTGTGTGTGTGTGTGTGTGTGTGTGTGTGTGTGTATATGACTATAAAATGATGTACTAAAGAATATTCCCGGGTGTTTTAAGGATAATGCTTTGATTATCCTTAAAACACCAGGGAAGATTCAATACAAACATTTTCAGAATTAGTCATCAGTTTCCTGTAACGCTGGAATGTGCATTCAAACATGTTTATGCATACATATTCGCTAATCGTAGTTTCTGAAAAATACGGGAAAATTGTTATTGCATACATTTTATGAGTAAAGGAATGACGAGAAAATGTAGTTTTAATATTGCTGGTGTATTATAAAAACTCTTACTCCCAAGATGCACCTATATTATGTTGTGCGTAGCTCACTAGTACAGATTGGATTGGAAGCTAGAGCGCCTAGCTGAGGGATATTGAATGACTTTGTACCTGTTTTTAGCAGGGTGGTTGTTTATTAGATATCAAATAAGACTATGGAGGCCCTTATACCCGTTATAAATAAACTGCAAGACGTGTTTAATACCGTTGGGGCAGATATTATACAGTTGCCACAGATTGCTGTTGTTGGAACTCAGGTAATGCTAATCCTAATGCTAGCAAGCTAACAAGTACCGGTAGTCTAGCGCACATTAAATGGTGTAGCTATGCTAAGGCTGAAGTTGCTTTAATATCCATTATTTTTCACAACGATCTGAACTGATGTATTGACTTACTCCTAGCTTTGACCACAAAATCGATTGCATAATGGTGATACGCTGTTAACAACAAAACATTACAGTAGACCGTAAATACATAAGCTACTGCCGCCGTAGCAATGAAAGAAAGGATTGTGCATAGCATACTGTTTTTTTGCTGTGTTTTTGTTCTCATCTAGTTTTTTGGTAATGTTCGCTAGTTTGTGTACGCAGTCTAAAATGAGTACGGTACCGTACTGTAGGCTAGTGGCTTACTTTACATTTATTAGACGTCAAATATTGTTTTAGACGTGAGGCCAACCAAAGGTTTAACACCGAGGTGAAATCAGTTTCATATTCAACAGACATTCACATTCGTACCTCCGTTCAGGCTCCCTTCCAAATGTAGGCACCGTGGTAAAAGAGTTAGCATGTGAATAAGGAAATGTCAGCATGCATTTAAAAATTGTAGTAATAGAAAGAGTGACATTTTCCTGATGCAAATTATTCTACAAATAGGTGGCTTGTGGAATGTGATTGTCTGTTGAATCTTGAATATGAAACTGATTTCACCTCTGTAGGTTTAACATAGTAGCCGACTGATGTTGCCCCTGCTTGGTTTGATAATTATTTTGTTGTGTGTACAGAGCAGTGGGAAGAGCTCGGTGCTAGAGAGCCTGGTTGGCAAAGACCTTCTGCCACGGGGTACCGGCGTTGTCACCCGCAGGCCTCTCATACTTCAGTTGGTGCACATCGACCCAGATGACCGAAGGAAGACCACTGAGGAGAATGGTAATGTTAAAGCCTTCCTCAGTCTCAACTGGTTCCAAGTGTGGCTGACTTATCTCTTCTTGCCTGCTGTAAAAAAGCTTGCTATAATAGTAACACTAATTCTGAGTGTTTGCTTAGCAATACGTTTTACAGTATAGGGGTGCACAATATATCGACTCAGTATCATTATCGCAATATCATATGGAAAATATTGCAGGAAGTACAATATTTTGGCTATTTTGCATATTGGCTGTTTGTCTTAGTTGTGTTTGATTTAGACAGGAAAAGTAAGATGTGTGGCTGAGGAAGCAAATTACATAATAGAGATCGAAGAGGAAACATTAGTGGCTCAAAATAATGCCTCCTCTGTAGCTTGGAATTACAAGTTGTACCAGTGCTATATGACCATATTTGATATGTTATGAATATATTTTGATGCATTTTCCCATAACCTCTGTTTTGACTTATGTTTAAAAAATATCAAAATTAATATCGATATTGCAATTTTCATGATCAATATCACATTTTGCCAGAATCGTGCACCCCTACTATGCATACTATGGCTATACGTGTTTCTGAATGTCACCCAACTGGCCATTGATTTGTAAACTAAACATTTTCATTATGACTTTACTGCTTTGTTTTCACATTGAGAAAACTTTCAGTGGGCAAATTAAATGGTATTTCAACACACTATCTCCACAGTTCTGTAGCTCTATCATGCAGTCGTCACAGAAAATACAAAGAAACCAATTTGTGCTTTAGTGCTTCTAGAAGACATCCCATGAGCATTTTATTATTCTATTAACATAGGATGACAAAAGACTGCTTTTCTGCAGAAGGTCATACAGGACCTGCAGTTTGGAAGGCTAACCCCTATTCTCTCCTGTCATCTCTCCCTAACCGCAGATTCAAATTCCAGGAAAAATGGACGCCTTTCTAGAGGTTTCCTTTTCCTTCTTCATTTCTTCAGTCTCTGTTCAACTGCTTACCATTTTTTTTGCTCCACTAGCTTTGTATCCTGTGTTGGGTCAATTAACCTAAGATGCCAAACCATGTGTCTTATTGTAATTCATGTCATGCCTTTATTATATCGTAATTTATTTCAGTTAACAGTTAGATTGATTTTTCAAGACAATATTTTAGCTTTTACAATAAATAAGTGTAAAAATTATCTACTGTAAAATGACTATACTAAATATTATACTGCAGATTGGATATTTAATCTGAAATGTTTTGCCTGTGTTTAATAGCTTTCATAGGCTTCCCATTTAAATTAGTTTTTCCTGAAGTGCTGTAAAAACATTGCTTTTTGTTCAACTTTTGGTGAACAATCCCATCTGAGCCAAGCAGCAGACACCCTCTCCTAGGGAACTGTATACTCTCTGGAAGAGAGTATATTGTTGTGATTATTACTAACTGAATAATCACAACAGCCATCTCACGCATACTATATCTTTCAAGCAACCAAAACAATTTCCATGGTTTTGTAGGCATTGATGGAGAGGAGTGGGGCAAATTTCTGCACACAAAACACAAGGTATGACCGCCAAATTGCAGTTCTTTATTTTAATTAATGATCAGGTTTAAAAACAATAGTCTACTCTCTAAGCCAGAACGTTAACTCTGCTATATTGATTTGCATGTGTTTTAGATATTTATGCAATAGACATGCATCTGATGCATCTGATGTAATTGGATGGTTTTAGAGATACAGTATAATATATCTCACATAGGAATAAAGTTCAATAAGTTTTAGTGTGGGGCTTTAATCCTATTACAGTAGGATTGTTTCAGCTTTATTATTGAATGCACTTATGACAACAACTATTCATTGATTTGTAGCATTACAGTTTCTGCAGTAATATTGTAAAGTTATTATATCATCTTAAAATGGATGAGACGAATACGATGCCTTATGGTGGCTACACGTAAAAAATTTCCATCTTTTTCTGAGGATGACGATAGTCTGTATGATAATGTGATATGATCACCGGTGGCAGATTTCCTGCCAGTCCCCGATTATGGTGTGTCCCTGACCAAGACACCTAACCCTAATGGCTGACGTGTGAGTGAATATGAGGCAGTGATGTACATTGAGTGTCCTGTGGGTTCTAAACGCACTACCCTATGCAATCTATTTACCATTTACCAAATGGTAAATTACATGCTGTGATTTCTAGTAGTGTCACAAATTGTGTGCAGTGTGAATGCTGCAACCACGCATGTCTAATAAACAGCATCTGGGAGGTCACATCGAGACATTGTGCTTTACTGTTGGGTTGTCCTTTCAGATCTACACAGACTTTGGTGAAATCAGGCAGGAAATTGAAGCTGAAACGGATAGAATATCTGGCAATAACAAGGTATGCAATTTAAACCAGTGTGGGTAATGTGTATTTGGTGAAGGCAAAGCATTGGATTAAGACACCAAAACTATCCAATAATGCTCAATGAAACATAAGGGTATGAAGTGTAACCTCATTTTGTATTCTTCCCAATAGGGCATTAGTGATGAGCCCATTCACTTGAAGGTCTTCTCACCACATGTAGTGAACCATACATTGGTGGATCTCCCTGGCATAACAAAGGTACAGACAGTTTTTTCCCATGCATCGCAAACTGCCTCCCAAACCTCACTTCCAGAGGTCTGTGTGTGTGTTTACATTTTATGCCATTGTGTGATAAAGGTACCAGTTGGGGACCAGCCTAAAGACATTGAGATCCAGATCAGAGAGCTGATCTTGAAGTACATCTCCAACCCCAACTGCATCATCCTGGCTGTGACTGCTGCCAACACAGACATGGCCACCTCAGAGGCTTTAAAGGTGGCCCGGGAAGTTGACCCAGATGGTAAATGGTATCCTTGTCATTGTCATCAGTTCTCACACATCAGCTAAAGCCCCGTGTCCACCAAAGCGTTTTTCCTTTCTCACGTCAGGCCAGAGACTGCATGTGGCGGCAAGCGTTTTTCTCCACGCGCTGAGCCTTTAAACATTTTCAACTTTGGGTGAAGGGACGTGCCCATCACTGTCACTTTTCCCGGCCGTTCAATCGCAGTGGTGAAGGGGCGGGACAAATGCTACGAGCAACCACCACATCCTACTTCTTGTACACAACGACAGCAACAATGGAGAAGTTGATAGTCAGATGATATCCCCGGACTATCACAGCAATACTTGTAATGTATAGAATATTACAATTTAAATAATTTGTTGATAACACATGCAACATATGAATCCCCATGGAGATTCTGTATCATAGCAACCAAAGAGTCTCAGCTTAAAAAATGCTGCACTTCCAAAAACGCTGCCTAGCACTGCCAGTTGGGTTTTTTCAGCAGAGCGACCGGCGTTTTCAGCTGAGTAAAAAAGCTTTGGTGGACACATGGCCTAACTCTCACTTTTGGTGTTCAGAGCTTGATTGGTGGGGGCAGTGCACTCTGATTTCTACAGCCGTGTGTGTTTGTGTGTAGGTAGGAGAACATTAGCAGTGGTGACCAAGCTAGACCTGATGGATGCTGGGACAGATGCCATGGATGTACTAATGGGACGGGTTATCCCTGTCAAACTGGGCCTCATTGGAGTGGTCAACAGGTCGGTTCTGTTAGCCTCACCACTAAAGCACAGTGGTGATTAGAGTTGGTGCTGCTGATGCAGTCAGAAATGCTACACCAGATGAATGGTAGCACATAAAGGGTCTTAAAAGCCCCTGCGGTATGATACATGTCCATCAGTCATTAATATAGTTTATTTGGTTATTTTAGGAGCCAGTTGGACATTAACAACAAGAAGCCTGTATCAGATGCAATCCACGATGAACACACCTTCTTACAGAAGAAGTACCCTTCACTAGCAAACAGAAACGGAACCAAATACCTGGCCAGGACGTTGAACAGGTATGGGGGTGGAAAGTTGCATTTTCTTTTTTATTAGTCATTCATTTAGAATTAGTTTTTTCTCTCCTGTTTGGTATTCTGGCACAGTGCAACATTGAACCTCTGAAATGTCTTCCACTGTGTAATATTTTAAAGCTATCTTGTCCCTCCCTGTGATAGGTTACTGATGCATCACATCAGAGACTGCCTACCGGAGTTGAAGACTAGGATCAATGTGTTGGCAGCCCAATATCAGTCCCTGCTGAACGGCTATGGGGAACCTGTGGAAGACAAGAGCTCCACCTTGCTACAGCTTATCACCAAATTCGCTGCGGAATACTGCCGTACCATAGAGGGCACTGCCAAGTACATAGAGACAGCTGAACTGTGAGTTATGCCAGCTGCATAACTGCTACGTGTACCTTGATACACCACCAAGGGGCGCCGTTCCCAAGTTCAGAATGACAATTCTTCCTGTTTTTCTCAGATGTGGTGGCGCTAGAATCTGTTATATTTTCCATGAGACATTTGGTCGCACATTGGAGTCAGTAGACCCTCTGGGTGGCCTGACAACCATAGATGTTCTCACAGCAATCAGAAATGCAACGGTAGGTTCTGGATGATAAGGGAGTCATGCATTCTTCCTGAAACAGCATCCTTGTAAGATACTCTTGGATACTTATGATTTTGTGTGTGTGTGTGTAGGGCCCAAGACCTGCTTTATTCGTCCCTGAGGTGTCTTTCGAGCTGCTGGTGAAGAGGCAGGTGAAGCGTCTGGAGGAACCCAGCCTGCGCTGTGTGGAGCTGGTTCATGAAGAGATGCAGAGGATCATCCAGCACTGCAGCAACTACAGTACACAGGTGGGCCATGCTAGAAGGCAGTATAGACTCTCTGGTGCTGACTAGTATGATGGTGCTGTTCCAATGAATTGGGTTGCTTAGCAAACTTGTATCTAAAGACATGGTAAATACAGTTACAAGCATTAAAGGAGCAGGTGTAAGTCTCTTACTACCTAAAAACCTAATCTAAAAACATGTTAGGTTCACCCTCCAGCCAGTGTCATGTGACACTGGCTCCGATCTGGAGTTGGTCCCCGGGCGGCTGCCCACTGCTCCCTTGAGGGATGGGTTAAATGCAGAGGATGAATTTCGCAACATGTATGTGATAATAAAAGCACCTTTACCTTTACGATCCAGATTGCCCGAGCTCCAGTTTAATTTTGTATCAGAGTGGAACGCTTCAATTCAAAAGCATTTGTCGACCAGGTAGAAAACAGTTGGCCAATCAGCGGTCAGCTGAAGTTTTTCCTAAGATGAAAGATTGTATCCCAAATATACTGTGTAAACGGAGATTAATTGCTATTGTTTTCAGGAATTGCTCCGGTTTCCCAAGCTCCATGACGCCATAGTGGAAGTCATGACATCCCTGCTCAGGAAAAGACTGCCAGTCACCAACGAAATGGTTAGGGAAACTATTACCACCCACTGTCATGTGCAACATCCCTCTCCACATGACTTGTCTGAATGCCGGAGTGCTTCACCTTGCAGGTCCACAACCTGGTTGCCATCGAGCTTGCCTATATCAACACCAAGCACCCTGACTTTGCTGATGCCTGCGGTCTCATGAATAACAACATAGAGGTAAGAGATGGTCTTCTCTACACGCGCGCACACACATGCAGCCTTGTGGGGTGTGGTGATTTCTTTGTATCCTTTTGTTTATACCCAGAGTAGGCATGTCTGGTAGTTGCCCCTCTATCATAACACTTGCTTGCATTAAAGGTGTAGTAAGCTAGTGCAAGCTAATCCTAAGAGAATACACGTTTTGTCAAATTCAAAATATTTCTCCTCGCATTTCGCTAGCTTACCGTTCTCTGTGCGTGTTGAATAAATAACCTGATACTTTTATACAGCCCTAGATCTGTAAATAGTAACAAAACAAAGAGGCGAACACCGCTTGTATCTCAACTAGTGCTGTACCAAACGATAATTTTTTTGGTCGATTACAGATGTCAGACATCTAAAGTGGTGCCTTCGCCGTTGTTACGTGTCGCGAGTACTTGAGAAGGCCAGTAGAGGCGCCAGAGTTCTACTTATTGTAAATGTATGTGGGACGCAGACGTCTC
>JAODTR010091186.1:0-13964 GCA_025399935.1 Amblyopsis rosae | reverse complement strand
GAAAGACAGGACAAAGTGAGGAAAGGAGTGAAATACAGAGGCAGGGGATTATGGAGGGCAATCCTCATTCCCCCAAATAGTTCCAATTAATATGTGCAACTATGTCAGGCATTAGAATTGTTTCACAGATCAGTACACAACTAGTGGTGCTAATGTACTACTACTGCAATTAATAATGCATAGACAATCCACTAGTGGAAAACCAAAACAAAAGACAAAGGCAAAGTGACAGAAAAGGGGAAAGACCCAAAGAAAGACCAGGAAAGTAAATCCCATGTAATTTCAGAGATAAATATAGTTATGGGACAGTGGACGTTTCCTATAAGATGTGGTCTACCCAACATTAAGGATTTGGAATGACAATCATCAATAGCAACTTTAGGCTAGGCTATTACTCCATCTTCTCTGATTGTATTAGGATGTGTGTTGACTGCATATTTATACATTATTAATGTTGGCATCCCTCTGCATGCAGCCCGTCGATGGATGGCCGCTTTCTAGCAATATCAGACATTTAAGCATTAGATCTTTCACAGAATTTCAGAGAGATATTTAGTGTATATTGAACTGAAATGACTAACGTGTTGGGCATACAACAGCATACTGTATGCTTAAAGCAGAATTGTAAAATAAATTAAATAATAGCCGCATGAGCTGGTCTTTTATTTCGGGGCCTGCATTCACACACAGCAACTGTTTAGTTCCTGTGGATTACTGATATTAATCAGAACAAATGACTGCATATTGAGTCCAATGACGAATGAATCAGATGTACCATGATTATATTTGGTCATTCCTAGTGAGGTGTTAATGAAATGGTGGTGATAGAGGAAGAAGGGGGGGCACAGAAGTTATCACCAAAATCATGATGCCTTGTTCTTGTGTGTTTGTGTGATAGTGTTGTAAAAGTAATAGACCCTTCTAGGACATGGTGCTAGGCAACTATACGAGGAGCTACGCTCAACAGGCAAGGACAAATTCACCACTGACAATAGAGAATATTACATTCTGATGCTTAATTCGGGTTGAGGTGGGGGTGGGGTTGATTCATGTCATTTGTACACAACTTACCGTTGCCGTAGAAACAGCGAGTGGTTACCGTGGAGACTGACAACAACACAAAGAAGTCGTCAGGGAAACAGAAATATATATATATATATAAATAAATAAATAAAATAAAAAGGAACAAATAACCCCTGGGAATAAAATAAAAAAACAACCCACCCACCCCATAAATAATAAAAACGTTGACAACAACAGTGTTACAGTTAATAAAGAAGTAGGGAGGAAGGAGAATGCCCATTCTTAATCCTACTACAACATACTGTACTGTAGCTCTGACCCCTCAAACAGCAGGGCCTATGAGAGAAACATTTGTCGTTCTCTCGGACTAAACCTACAGTTAAGGGCTAATGGAAATAAGGGTACTCCTCGCTGTCACCAACATTATTTTAGCAAATCTATGGAGGGAAAATAAACATAGGCTAATTGGAACACCTCAAAGGGGAATGCATGAGATACCTATACAAAATAAAATTCAATAGCATCTGGAAATTGGTCTACCACAGTCTAGTGGTACTTTGATTCAAATGTAGCAAGAAAGGATTTATTCCTAGGTGGTAAATTTAGGCCACAAGTCAACCGTGTTTGGTAAATTGTCATGAATAGAGGCACTACAATTTCCACTGGTTTCACCAGTCACCACAGATGTAAATACAATTAAAAAAATAAATAAACCAGAGTAAGGGGGGGGGGTTCATTATAAAATAAAACAGTCTAATGGGAAATAAAATGCATGACAGTTGAGGCAATTTAATAAAGCAGAACAGACGACAGAGGAGATGACAGACGAGGCAAGGGGTCTATTTCAGAAGAATGAGAAGGACAATGAGAGTTGGCAGACAGACTAGACTGGCATGAAGAGAATGAAGGGAGGAAGAGGAAAAAAGGAGTGGAGCTGTTCAAGAAAACAAGACAAGGGTTGGGAAGGGGAAAGTTCAAACTAACTTTCCCCTTTTCCTTCAACCGCTCAAAACACACACACACAAGGATATAGCCACGCTTTTGCTATGTGGCAAATCATGCAACACGACTGGCTCCATCCACAGCTGGCCCCAGGACACACACACGACAAACACACACACGCGCGACAAACATACAAACAACCCAGTGTGGGCAGAAGCCATCTACAAAACTGGGACACAAAGCCCCTAGACAGCCTTTAGCTCAGCCCGTCTCAAAATGCAGCCTCAAGCGCTCATTGACTACAGTGCAACACCGATGGAGGCGGGCGAGGCTTGTTCTTAGAAGCAGCAGAAACATTCGCTGGACAAACCGGGACTGGCTGAACTAAAGGCTGACTGCAGGAGGCCGTCGCGCCGTGTCAGATCTCAGTGTGGGTGGGTGACGAGGTCCACGGTCACTCATGCAGGACGAGGTGAGCTGTGCCGAAGTCAGCAGAGGTCACACACAACATTTCCCCTTCAAAATCAGACGCATGCAGTGGTCATAACATGGTTTATATAACCCGTCACCAGTAGCGACCAGCTGATAACACACAACCCCATGCACGGATGCACCAATCGAAACACACACCCACACACACACACACGCGCTCCTGCTATTCTAGATTACTGTGTGTGTTGATGTCTGACTAAAACTCTGCGCTGCGGAGGAGCCATCATGTCCCATAACTCAACACACACACACACACGCACACACTAAGCTAGCGTTAGTCAACAGCAGCCCAATGCATTTTAGGCACAGTCAGTCGGTGTTGCTCAAGAATGACAGATGTGATTACGTAAGGAATAAATGGGTCTTCTCCATTTACTTCCCATAGCCAAACTGAGTCAATGACAGACAAAATGTTAATGCCAGTGGAAATATTAGGACCCAAAGCTGCTTGCGCCCATAAAATGATTTCTGCATCGTTTGTGAAGAAGCTGGCGTCAGGACGCACACACACACACACACACACACACACACACACACAAATACACGGTTGAAGATGAGTACAGAAGCTTGGTGTGTATGCACATGTGCAGAAACACGCCAATGAAGACCCTCATCATGCCTATATATAGTCCTATAGGACTCTATAGTCTATATATAGAATCAGCAGCAGGTGAAATGAGATCACAGACAGTAGAGTGCATTGGAGTTTGGGCCACTTACATGGATACATTGGAAGCGTACGGGAAACTGACTTCTTCAAAGCGCAGAGTTTTATTCCAGACAAAGAGAAGTACAATGTAACTTTATATGCAACAGCTTCAATTGTTGCTACACTACATGTCAGCTACATCATACATGCACACTACAGGTAGGTCATCTCAGTGGAAAGACTAAACAGAAAACTCTTGTTGGCATGCATCAGGAATAAGAAATAAAAGCACTTATCAGCCCAGTGTACCTTCTAAATGATGGAATAAGTTGTAAAAAATTAACAAACTAGGAAAACCTTAAAAACACAAGATAAGTCTTTGACCACATATCTTGAATGTAACAATGCTATTGTGACACACTCAGATTCATTGGACTTCATGCCAGCAAAACATCTCAAAATAATCTGCACCATCACCAAACTAACAACAAACTAGCTGAACAAAATAGCTGAAATAAAAAAGTAGACATGCAGGAGAAACATTAACCAAGTGACCAAGTTACTGAAAGAAATACAAAGATTCCAACCATGCACACTTAACAGGAGAGCCCCTTAAACCCCATGCCATTGTTGAGCAATAGCAGCATTACACTCAGTAAAGAAAACCAAAGCATACATAAGGCCCATATTTCAGAGTTTCTGAATTATTGCACGGCGATAAGTTCTACCCAGCTTGTGTATTTTCCACCCCACCTAGACTATACCTCAACAAATCCACGCTTCAACAAACTCTGAAATGATACGACCGATTGAAGTGAGTTACTTCAGCCACATCTACAAAAGAAGAGAATGGCCAGACAGCATTGTGCCAAAAGCGAGCCCCTCCTCGGTTGAAAGGTATGTGGAAATAAAACAGAAGACCTTTTGGCCTACATCAGCCCATGTGTCCCATGCACTTAATACACACACACACCAGGGAACAGAGATATAGAGATAGGGCTGATCGATGCCATCACAGCCCCACCATGCACTTGCCTGACACTACCACTGGAGGACAACAGCACACATGCAGCAGTGACACCCAACAGAAAGACACGCTGCCCTGCCGAGCAACACGAGTGACTGACGTCATGCGGAGCACGGGGTCAAAATCAACAAGAGAGCTGGAGACAACAACACAGGCCCTTGATTTAATAAGAAGGCGTGACTGATGCAGGTTAGATTGGCTCCATCAGTATCCATTCAGGCTTGCTGATTGACCGGAGGAGGAGGAGGATGTGTTGTAATCGTGGATGCAAGTGGCTCCCGTTACAACCATAAAAGGTTGCATGGAGCTAAATAGAAGGGGCCAGCCAGCCACACACCGCCATGCACGGACCGACTCACGAACCCGCACACGCACACACCAAGAAATAACCACCGCAAGGCCATGCAAACCCCTGGCTTAAAACGGCTTTGGAGGTCTGATATCCAACATTGTAAATGATAGGATTGGCTGGGGGAAATAAACCAAACGCTGAATTACAAACGACAGTGTCGAAAATAGCACACACAATTCATGCACTTTTCCCTTCTTCATAATTGCGGAGGTTTTACAATCACATGCCTTGTGTAATAAACTGATCGTAAATAAAAGTGTAGAGAAAAAAAATAAATAACTGTGAAAGACGAACAGTAAGAGTGCAGCCCTTCGACAAGCGTCCAGAGAGAGGGAGAGAGAGAGCGAGAGCGAGAGCGCGAGAGAGTGCGTTCGCTGGAGAGACCGACAGCCGTGAGCTTGTCACAATAGCTTAGCCACAGCGCGGGCAGAGAGGGGGAAATGGGGGTGGAAAATAAGAGCATCTGACAGCCAGCTGCCATGCATAATCCTTTCACCGTGATCGTTGCATGCCCTCAGGTACCGGTTACACAAACATCCCTTCTGATTGGTGCAGAACACGAAAAAATACATTAAAAAACTTTTAGTAATCATCGGTGTGACTACAAGGAATGGTGCAAAATCAGAAAAAATACAAATGTAAATCACTGTAAAAAGACGACAATGTGTAAAGAAACTGTTCCTAATTTAAAAACGACACGCATCTAACGTGTGGTGTTCTCGCTCTCCGTAGACTCCCCCGACAGCTCTCGCCACCACACAGAACTGAGGCAACACAGTGAGTTAGGAGGAAGAAAACGCACTGCAAAAGGACCGAGGTTGGGACAGCAGCGGGGTGCATTAGTAGTGCATGTCAATGGAGGAAGGCTGATTAGCTAGCTACCTAGCGGCGTTAGTGATCAGGCAGTTACTATGAAAGTACAGTGAGCACAAGGAGAGAGAGAGAGAGAAAAGACAGAGAGAGAAGAGAGAGAGAAGAGAGAGAGAGAGAATGGAAAATTACCTCAATCTTCCGACCTTCCACCAGTGTGCCGTGGAGCCTTTCCCGGGCTTTCTCAGCATCGGCGCTGGTCTCAAATGTCACAAAGCCAAAGCCCTGTGGTGTGCGGCAGAGGTTAAGAGGAGTTGGCGGTGAGCAGGCCACAACACGGGGGAATGCGCTCAATACGGTGACGGGTAGACGCTATGGAACACGTTAAGGATGTTCTGCTTTCTGCTCTCCACTTCGGGAGTGCGCACATTAAGAGATGAAGCCATGCCGTTTGCCTTCGTAGACAAGGTTGCAGGTGTTTTAAAAGGATTTTACAATGGGAAGCAGTGTGGGACATGTATTGAGCGCATAACCAGGTAGAAATGTAAGATGGCTACATGGGCAGTTTAGCTGTGCACTCACCTTGGAACCCCTCTCGTTGAATATAATCTCTACATCCAGAATCTTCCCAAATTGCTGGAAATTGATCAAAATAGACAAATTAGAATTTGAAAGAAACCATTTTGCAACTAAAGGGCATTTTATTTGAGTTAAACCATTTTGGGTTCCGCTCGACCCATTCAGACATAATCATGCAAATTAAGCCTCACTGCACACATTATCTTGAAAGGGTGAGATAAAGGATGAAGTGCAGCGGCACTGCACTAGGGGTCACTATCACACACTCAAGTAGACGTCACCCAAAATAGACTTTTTGTCCTCTGTGCTTTTCTCTGACACTTTGCTCTAAATCTTTGGCCTCTCTGCAAATTTGCCCAGTGGCTGTTAATATTCCGTCTGACACACACCCATTAGTAGTGAAAGAAGGCCCCAGGGGTGGGTGTGTGTGTCCTTTGCACTGGCCGTGTCCTATGTCTGTCCCCTATGCCCTAGTGGACACACATGCACGGCAGTTGACGAGGGGTCCTTACCCCAAACATCTGCCTGAGATCAGGGTCCCGGAAGCGGAAGGGGATGTTGGAGACGTGGAGCCTCTTCGGGGTCCCCTTGGCCTCGCCAGAGTCTCCGCCCTCGCCTCCTGCGCCTGCCCCTGTGCCACCTGCCCCGCACTGGCCTCCCCCGTCTCCCTGGGATGACTCCTCCCCCTTCCCCTTGAACATGAGGAGAGAGAGGAGGAGAAAGAGAAAATGATAAGGAAGCTTCTCTTGGTAGTTCTCTAGGTAGTTTACTTGGTAGTAGGTAGTAAACCTATATGCAAATTCATCATGATTAACCCTTTAATGGATGAAAATGGTGTGTGTGTGTATATATACACATATACACACACACACAAGCAGGGTGGGAAATTAGCACTTGCTGGTGGGCAAATAAATTAATTTCCCACCCTGCACACAAGTTTTTATATATATATATACATATATATACATACACACACACACATATATATATATATACACACACACACACATATACACACACACGCATATATATATATATATAAAAAACTAAATTTCAAAGATGAATTGGAGAATTATCTATAGTCGTTAATATTAGAATTGCGTTCTTCTAATTCTAATGTTGTCATTCTAATATTATTCTAAATAACAATTGATTCTAATTTACGATCGTAATCAGAATAAATAAGAATTTTATGTTCACTATCATGTATTAAACTTTTGTGGTGTTTAATCTACATTGTCTAATCAGAATAAATAACAATTGAATGCTAACTAGCATGTATTAACCCTTTGTGGTGTTAAATCTACATTGTCTAACCATAATAAATAACAATTGAATGCTAACTAGCATGAAATAACCCTTTGTGGTGTTAAATCTACATTGTCTAACCATAATAAATAACAATTGAATGCTAACTAGCATGAAATAACCCTTTGTGGTGTTAAATCTACATTGTCTAACCATAATAAATAATTGAATGCTAACTAGCATGAATTAACCCTTTGTGGTGTTTAACCTACATTGTTGGTGGTAGTGTGGGCGGCGGAACCATTAGCTGGGGTTCCCACCTCTGCCGCTCCCTGGCCCCCAGCACCAAACAGGGACCCGGGGACAAACTCTGTCCCTGGCAGCCCGTTCTGTGGTGGGGGAGGTGGGGGAAACGCTGAGAAGGGCGGGGCCACTAAGCCCTCCTGGCCTCCCGTCGAATCCTGAGAGCCCTATGAGAAAGAAAGCGTTTAGAATATGACTTTTACAGCGCGTCTCCAAGAAGGGGTCATCATGACTCGCTCAGGGGTCCGAACATGCTTCTATGGTGGTCTCACAATTGTTTGAACGTTTTATTAGTTTGGAAATAATTAGAAAAAATGATTGTAGTCATTATGTTTAATAAATATGTACTTTATTTTTGATTCACACACCGGTTATCACCATCTTGTGTGGGAATATTTGTGCAGCAATAGTGCATAGTGCATGTGCGCTTGTGTGCAACTGAAAGTGATGTTGGCTATTTTTAATGTTTGAAAAGTGTTCAAACATTTTCTCTGTAGTTGGTCACTGCCCATCCCTTATCTCTCTCTTTCCTCTTCCTCTCTCTCTCTCATCCATCTCTGGCGGGCATGTGTTTTCAGTCAGTCGACCATGAAATATTTACAGCAAACACATCTATTATTCAGAGTGAGAAAATCTGATACACAGTTTGAGATGGAGAGATGCTTTCTGGATGGATGGATGGGTGGGTGGGTGGGTGGATGGATGGGTGGATGGATGGATGGATGGATGGATGGATGGATGGATGAAATAGTAGCCACGGTGCTTTTATAGCTAAATCTATATGCACCGAGAGAGAGCGTTTTGCTGCACGTCTGCTCCATTTAGACCACCGTCTATAATTCAGATGAGCTGATGAGCAGATCAGCGGGGGTCTACATCTCATTTCCGCTGTCCTGTCACAACTGTGGTAGGAATCTGCAGACGATAATGCTGCTAGCATCAACTGTTGCCCCCCCCCCCCCCACACACAGTATACTGCCTCAACTGTATGTGTGTAGATAGTAGCTACTGTTCAATATTGCATGCTACAATCATTTTACACACTCAAGGGCCTCCTAGCTTCTAGCTAGACCTGCCACAAATTAATATACAGCATAGTGAGGGAGTGCAAAGCTAAACAACAGGGATGGTAAACATAAAATAATAAACACCCAAAAATAAATACATTTTCCCGTATAAAATGCCACAAGTATCACAAATGCTGCAAAGTCAATACTACCCTCCCCCCCCCCCAGCCCCCCTTCCTCTCTCTCTTTGTTCCCCTCCCTGTCTCCAATCTTACAGCCTGACTGAACACTCCAGCTGCAGTAACAAGATCACCGCTAGCTGGAGCCGAGCCCCCCCCCCCCACGCGCGCGCGAGCCCAAGCAGACAGGCAGGCTGAGCCGAGAGCCAATCGGAAAAATCTGGAGAAGTCATCATCTTCCGCGCATCGCAGCGGTGATGCTAAACATATGTTAGGAAAGAATGTGCGTGGAGCTCACAGTGGAGAGAAGAGGACGAAATGCAAAGGCCGTAGCATGCGCAGGCCATGTTAAATCAAAGACCAGGCCTTCTTGTCAAGATGTTTCAAGTCATGTGGTGGGCTAGGAAGAAAGAGAGAGAGTGAGCGCAAGAACAAAGACGGCAGTGGCAACAGAAACCAGAGAGCCCTCAACGCTGGGTCTAAAAGCCATGCGGCAACAGGAGTGCAGAAAATAACCTTTTTAGTGCTCATCAAATCAGGATGCTAGAGCCCTGGAGGCAAAGCCTGGCTATTACAACCTCTCTAAAATACTATTTTATTGCTTCAGATTCTACATCTACTATATTCTATTGTGTGTTGCCTATACAGTATAACGTAAACAGCGGCTTGTTTTCTTCCATTACCCATTTTATGAACCCCTCAAAGCAAACACGCAAATTATGAAAAAATTGTTTTGTTTTTTTTGTTTTTTTTTCTGTGGCTACATGACGTTTTACCCAAGATGACGATATTAGCTTTGGTTTCCACCGGCGCCCTGGCTAACGTTAAACATACTGATTGGGAGAGATACTTGTAAGTAGTTCAATCGTAAGGAAGTTTGATTGAAATATAACTGCCTCAAAGACAAACGCTTTTGCATTTATGGGTTCCAGGCTGATTCTTGTGGTGAAATTAAATTGGAGCTTGCAAGATCAGGATAGCCTCACGAGGCTACTCAGCTCCCACATGCACACAAAACCTTGTAAGGAAACTTACTTAGACAGAAATAAATAAATAAAGTAATACCTTAAATATCCATTACATGCTTGCGTCATAAATCTCACACAAATAACGTGCCTATCATTGATGAACATATAGTGTTTGATCTGTAGCTTTATGAAGATACAGAGATACATGTCACATGGTGTGCAGGGAATGAATATAATAACGTGCACCTGAGGGAATGAGAGAACCGGGTACGCAATACGTTGAGACGCTAAAAGGGGCAGAGTTGGCAGCAGCACACCTCCATTAGTCAACACACACATTCCTGACACACTGACTAAAGTAGGACTGCCCTAGATGGTAGCATTGCACAGTCGACGAGATAGAGAGAGAGAGAGAGACTGACTAAATGGAAAGAAAGTGGGGATTATGGGAAATAATGACGTGCTCTATCAAAAGTTGTTTGGTCTCTTCTTCTCATCGACTTTCCACACGGGATTCAAACACTGTCAGATAAGACAAACGCGACCTAATCTGTGGCACAATTAATTAGCCAGGGCACCACTTACATTTCTGTTTCTAACTAAACAAACTAACTGAAAGTAATGCCCGGTGCCCACCAAATGCGTGCAATGCATTGCGTTGCGCCGCAAGTCATACATTCAGTCAATGGGGCAGTTCGAATCAATGCGTTGGGAATTTCGCACTGGTCTGAGTTGCATTTCGAATGTCGCATTCAATATTCTCAACTCCTCCATTTTTTTTTGCGTACAAGATTAAACCGGAAGTTTGACAAGTTTTGGAATGCCCAACTAGCTAGCATTTAGCCTTGCTAATAAAGTGTTAAAAGCATTTTTTTTAGTTATACAAATATTGTCAGTGTGGAACAGTCTCTTATTTATAGAAAAAAGTATTTAAAAAATATTTATAATTTCGCCGTCTGGAAACAATGGATATTTACTAGTTTAGTGGTTCATGAGAGTGTGGTTGTAGTCTTGTTAATGTTAAAGGCACATAAAGCTGTTAATTACACAAACAACGTCTGTGTTAAACAGTAAAGTCCATGATGAGCATAGTAGCCTAGTTATTTAGAGATTGCTAATTGAATGCACTGTGGCAGAGAGTACCCTGTCCTGGCCGCAACACGCCTACACTCTGCCAGTTTGCCTCGCGTTGTATATTTCCATTGGATGCACAAAAAATACGGACTGTGCTTGCAGAAAAATAATGTGTAACAACGGCAAGCCACATACACCACCTGACCATAAACCTATTTATCCATCCTGTGCCACATACACCACCTGGCCATAAACCTATGTATCCATCCTGTGCCACATAGACCACCTGGCCATAAACCTATTTATCCATCCTGTGCCACATACACCACCTGGCCATAAACCTATGCATCCATCCTGTGCCACATAGACCACCTGGCCATAAACCTATGCATCCATCCTGTGCCATATAGACCACCTGGCCATAAACCTATATATCCATCCTGTGCCACATAGACCACCTGGCCATAAACCTATGTATCCATCTTGCGCCACATAGACCACCTGGCTTGGCCATAAACCTATGTTTAGACCAGTGATTTTCAAACTGTGGGTCAGGGCCCACAAGTGGGTCACTGAGCGGGAGTGGAGCGCTTTGCTCAAAAATATTTGGCGCACACAGCTTTAGCATTAGCTAAAATGGACAAGTTTGAAACTGAAGTTACTCTAAATAGATTTGTCCTCTCTAGGTGAGTCTTGGCACAAAACCGTTTGGGAAACCCTGACACAGACCACCTGGCCTGGCCATAAACCTATGTATCCATCCTATGTCACTACGCTAGACACTCACATATAGTTATGTTAATCTTTAAAACAGCTGTGGTTTATAACACACAGTAAATGTGAAACTAGTGACTCTCGATGGACAGGGGCATCATAGCCACGCAAGAGAATGTAGAGCATTTTATCTTTTGGTTTGAAAGCTTGGCTTGAGGTAAAAATACTGTAGTTCATCTTATACTTTCTCCTATGCCATCCTTTACTGAAGTCATGTTCTCCATCATTACTCTTCTTTTCTTCTCCCTTCTTCATTCTAGCCTGCCACGCTTGATGAAAGCCAGAGGCTGTCTTCTGTCCTTCCTTGTAAACCCTACTATGGAAACCCCTTTCTTGCCCTTTACAATCTCTGCTTCTCAAACACCGCCCATCTTCTCATAAGGCTTGTCTTGAGTGGAAACACTAAGATGCTACTTCCAGGAGGTCAACCAATGAAATTAACAGGTAATTAAATGTTTTAGTTTTTACAGCAGCTTAAGATACACCAAGTTGAAACATTTAGTTTGGAAATTACCTGGAATGGAACACACACACTCAAATGCATGTATCACTTGCAGTCTCCGGTGACAGGGACATTTTTGTCATTTTTCCCCCTTAAGCTTAATAGGCTGTGTGTCATAATTTGTACTGACAAGAGGATCCCTCATCCTTCTGTGCAGAACAAGGTCATTAATAAGATGTGTGCGTCAACCCTACTGGGACTTGTGACATACAGCTTGTGAGCTTTTGACAGTCCTCATCATCGTCATTAGAGAAATTACACTGATATCCATTAGTCAATGAACCACAATCACATAATAACTATTGATGCACTACAAAGTAACATTAACTAATGACTTAAGACTACTGATCTACAAAGTAACATATTAACAAATGACTTAGCCTACTGGTCTACAAAGTAACATATTAATATTATATGACAGCCTACTGGTCTACAAAGTAACATATTCATATTATATGACTTAGCCTACTGGTCTACAAAGTAACATATTAACTAATGACTTAGCCTACTGGTCTACAAAGTAACATTAACTAATGACTTGGCCTACTGGTCTACAAAGTAACATTAATATTATATGACTTCGCCTAGTAGACCCAGCTAAAAGGGTCCAAGGTTATATCATGACATGAGCCACACCGGCATACAACATTGACAGTCACTTTGGATAAATGCTTCTGCAAAAATGTCATCCAAAGTGCAGAGTAGAATACTTATGATGTATTACCTAATTTGGTAAAATATGGTACAAAAAACATCTAGATCATTATATACCCATGTAATCACCTATTTAACAGCATGGATTGAGCCAGAAAGCAACATAACAAGAAATCTTGTCCAGATTTCTGATTTATTTAGATACTGCCTTTTCTAAATGTGTTTTCATACACACTGTAGTTTTTATTCACAGTCCATTTGGCTTTACACTTCCATACCTTTGCACAGTTGCACTTCTCAATCGACATCCATGCAGTGGTAATGCAAAATGTGAAATCATAACCGTGCAAAACTAAAATATCAGGAGTGTGATAATATGCTGTCATATTTCTACAATTATATGTTAAAATAACTGCATGATCGTGTCTGCCAATAGATACACCAAAACACACACACACACACACACACACAGAGGAAGTGTGATGTCACTCTCTGCTCAAGACACATTTACTCCCCTATATATTTACATGGAAAATAGCAGTTTGCTTATATATAAATAATTACAATCTAATAGTTTCATTTGCATGGTGGTGCATTGTGCAATTGTGGGGAGGTTCATGAATGACTGCAGCAGAACCATGCACCGAGAGAGAGAGAGAGAGAGAGAGAGAGAGAGAGAGAGAGAGAGAACTGTGTATGATCTTGTCTGTCAATAGATGGACAATAGGTGGACAGCCCGGCGATGTAAACAAAGAACAGAGGAGCTCTGATTACAACACACACACACACAGGGAGTGTGCTGTCACTCTTTGCTCAAGACGCATTTACTCCCCTATATCTTTACATGGAAAATAGCTGTTTGCTGCTATATCAATGATTACAATGTAATAGGTGGTTAATTGTGGGAAGGTTCATGAATGACTAACTTGCAACCTCTCAGCTCAAACAAGAGAGATGTCCGGTAGTGATTCTGATAAATGAAGAGTACAAGACCAGAGTCGAGTCCAAACGCACAACCCTCCGCCTAGTTCTCTAATAACTTTAGCTTGGAGGTTTGATGCCCTATGTGATGGGGAGTCGAACTACCGCAGCGCTCCCGTTTGCCATTGTGAGGTCACCATCACGGACACCTCGCCGAGGTAGATGTGTGCCGTTCCAGTAAAAGGCAACGCTAGATCGCGGACCAGAAGAAAACAATGCGAGGACCAACATCTGTGAGCCGTGACAACCATCAGCGTCGTAATAATTGTTATTATGAAGATCCTCATTCGCCCAGCTAGCCGGTTTACATTCATAAGCAGGCAGCAAACAGCAGCTTTCTGCAGTCGTCTAAGCCAAGGTGCACTCAAGACAGTAGCGGGGGGGGGGGGGGGGGGGGGGT
>JAODTR010091164.1:0-13965 GCA_025399935.1 Amblyopsis rosae | reverse complement strand
TGCTGTTGTGGTGAGTGCTTTGCTTTTTTCAATTAAATCCAAGATTGTTAAACTTCCAACCTGCGTTTGGTTTCTGCCGCCTCCACTTGACCGTGACACCCTGGTTTCAAAATAGTGCTGAAGCAATTGAAAAAAAATGTAAAAAACTATAAATATTTTGTCAAACTATGTATGAAAAATGCATTTAAACCAACTCTGCAAATACAATTGCTGCATACAATAAATCACAGTAATTAGGGGATTACAGTAATATTTTGCATAAGCGTTTTCCTCTGTTGTCCTATTAAGGTAATAAAAACACAGCACACACACTCATTCATTCTCATTCTCTGACAGAGTTTGTTCTCTTGCTTTCTCTATGTGTGTTTGGTGTAGTCAATGGCACATCTCTCCCTGAGCACAACACTACATGCACCCTCCCTTGCTAGCCAAATGTTTCCTCGACGTCTGAATCTACTCCTCTGTCTCGCCTGAGCCCTCGTAGAACAGCTAGGCATCTGCCTGATGGGAGTCATTGTTCATTTCTGCCAGACTGCATAACCAAAGTGCTCTGGGACGTTATGCTGTACCTCAGTATTTCTAAATCTATGACCTCACCACATGTTAACGTCTGCTCTACTAAGACTAAGATGAACCTATAGTATCCATCTGCATGAGCTGCTAAAAGCACTGCGACACTAGTCTCAGCCTCTTCCCTCCATTAGCACTACGTCACAGAAGCAATTCTGTGCTGCTGAGCCTCATAGACCCCTGGAAGCTCAACAGCACTTTCCAGAAGTGAGGGAGTGGATTTTCATTGGCCGTGAGTGTTGTCTGTATCTGTAATTCCGTTGTGAAGTTAAGTGCAGCGCTTTTACAAATTTCAGACCTTTCCGTTTATTTTAGGCAGTAACCGTAGCCTACTAAATTACAGATTGACAATATTTACAGCCAGATATGTGTTGTTTAGTTTCCAATTGAATTTTTCTATAAGTTTAAGGTTGCCTTGGTCATTCAGTAGTTGGTCGTCGTGCATGTCAATCAAAATATCCTGTCAAGTAGGTGGGTCTTGAAGCCGTTAGCAGTCAGCACTGTGTCCTGGACTATATGCAATTAAAGACTTGCTCTGCAAGACAACTGTGACACTGACTGAATAGGTTGGCATTCATACTGTATTGTACAATTAATGCTTAAAGAAAATGTAATATTGCTACTATTGGCAGCACTGTCTGGTCATAAAATACATCTGCAGTGTTGTGTTATTACTGTAAATCATTTTACAAATGAGGCATACCTAACTCAAAACCAGATACATTATAATACAAATAATGTAACTGTTCAGTATATTATATACATATCTAAATATTTTCTATATACTGTCTTCTATATTTTTAGGAACACCGAACAGGAACGAAGCACCACCAATAACCATGCTCTATTGTAGACTGGCCAAAATATTGATTTAGTTCTAATGTACAAACAAACTGAAAGAAGGAAAGAAAGAAAGAAAGAAAGAAAGAAAGAGAACGAAAAAATAAAGAAAGAAAAAGGACGGGACATGGACACTCACTGAGTTCATCAAAATGTGTCTCGATGCCGTCAGCACCGGGCACTGAGCAGATGAGGCGGGCCTTCAAAAAGGTGCTCCACTTGTTGACCAAACAGCAGTGCCCCCCATCATCATTCTGTAGGGCATAGGGAATAGAAATCATCACACCCCCACACTAAATAGAGAAATGGATCGGTCTGGCTGTAGCCTGACCAAAAGATGTGACACTCTGAAGTCCAGGCTAATGGACAGCTTTGGCTTAGGAGGGCTGTGCGAATAAACATGGACCTCATGTGGCAGCCTGACCCATCTGCACAAGGTCTTAGCCAACCTCCACTAGCCGGGTGTAGAAGGAAACCCAGGAACATATTTACTGTAATGGGCCAGAATATATAATACATTACATACAGAACTGAGAATTTGCCAAACCAGAAATATACAAGCTGTATATCACTCTGAATTCAGTGAAAGTAAATAAAGGGGTTCTAGTTTTACAATTTCTTCTAAATATACAGTGTATCTTTCATTTCATTTTAGGCACCAACAAATGCTTTCTTTATTCCTTCTCTTCTCAGCTGATATAAAGTGATATAAACTGAGCTTACTTGGCCCACTGTCACTAGGACAGGGAGGTTTGGACACAGTAACACTGTGAATATATGACCATATATTAATACGTTCATTACAGAATTTGTCCAGCTTTGCCAGCCAAACTGTTAAATGTATATTGTTTTTGTCATTCAGCACATGTTTATCTACAGCGACATACAACAAGAACATTCATCTATAGTATCTGACTGTGGCATCTACATAAGTGCTCATAAGAAAAGTGACATCAGTTACTCTTTCAATAGTGACAGTTGTTACTAGATCTACATACCTCAAGTTACATTGCAACACATTCATGAACTTCATTATTGAAAGACCAATGGAAAGAGACAGGAGACACACAGTCCTTTAAGTATGTCCAGTATTACGTCCTAGCAGTGGATTCTAAAGACATGTTTGGTTGAACAGTTACTTTGACAACCCACCAGGCAAATCCTCCCTATCCTGGATTGGGCCATAGGACTCTGGCCCATGTCTGATGCCTTCTCCCGGAAGAAGAAATACAGCTTATCGTCATTCTTCTCAGCGCTGTCTGGAATAAGGTGTGCATGGATGAATGTTGGATCTGTAGAACAGGGGAGGGTGGATTTAAGCAATAATCAGCAATAAACGACACCATTTGAGAGACTTGAGACTCAATATGAGGACAAACAGGACAGGACAAACCCTGCAATTGCAACAGCTCAGCACAGCACAGCCCTATAGTCCCATTTCAAAATAACTTTATTATTTCTACACAGTGACAGAGCTCCATTTGGCACAGGTTGACTTACTGCGTCATGGCTGGACATAAAACACAGGGCACACCTCCCTGCTGTGACCACTGGCTGTGACCCACCAAGCCAAGAGGGGGACGGGTCAGTGGAAACACATTAAAGGGGTGGGGAAATATCTCCTGTGGAGCTAACACAGGGAATGTCCATGGGATTCCATGCAACTTGATTAGCGGGACTCAGGTGTTCTCCCGATCGCAAGGAAAGCAGTTGTCCGGGCAACAGGGTCAAAAGATAAAGCTGGAGGCGGGGGCTGTGTGAACTGCATCTGCCCAAAATGGCTATCCCTCCCTCCCAGCAAGTATTGCTGCTAACCCTATCACAGGTTATTAGTGAGCTGAGGCTGAGCTGATCACTCATAACGTATGACCTTGCTTGATTGTAACAAGCATTACAAAACATTTGTTGTCATTTCATCATCAAGCAATGTACCTGTACGATATAGTGACTTGTGTAATCAATGGTGTCACAGCAACCAATGACAGTACAGTATGTAGTGTCAGAGCTCAGCGGTCAACTAAGTGGCAAGGACAGACACAATTCAAAGGCATGCAGCGGCACTGAGGTGACACGTTACCGTTCAGCCATCTGGAGTTGTACTGGTCTGTCCTCATGGCTGTCTGCTTGCCCAGTGTACGGAAGATGGCCGAGTCTGTCCCCATGAAATCTATGTAGACACCTGCATAGAGCTCTCCGTCTGTCAGTCAAAAAGAGGGCGGGGTTTAGAGAGGAACAATTTGAAGTGAAACCAGAACTATCTTGCTACTGTACATTCCAGCAGTAGATCGGTGTGGTCATAAGCTGCTACAGTGTGGTAGCTTCTACCACAGCACCGTGGCTGGAATCAGTAATATAGCCAATAACAGCATGCTGCTAACTTTAATGAGCACCATCTCCCATAAGAGCATGATCGCCGCAACATAAAAATTAACACAGCAATTAATTCATACCATATCAATTTAATGCAGCCGTAGGAAGTGATGAGAAAAATTATTAAACACTAAGCACTTTCAGACTGATGTTTATGCCAATAACCTACATGAAGTCTGTGTCTGTGCTGAGAGGGGTGTAGAATTATTTAATACAATCATGGTTTTTCCTTAACAATGACAGTGTTTAAATGTTTTTGGCACACATTAGTGGATACACATAAACCTACCATTTGAATAGAATAATCCAATAGAGTGTACCAGCTTTTTCGAAATATAATTGTGTTAGTGAAATTAAAGCTAGTCTTGAAAAACTATAAGCTATACAGAAAGGAATAGATGCAGATTTTTGCCAGGGTAAAAATTATGGATAGTGAATCTGTCAGTTATGTAACGGTTCCAGCAGCTGACCTGATAAAAGTGCACTTGTTTTTTTACTAAGCTCAGCTGGCAGTGAACTGGCATGGCAAAGCAACAATGCAGGTCTCTCTCTCTCTCTCTCTCTCTCTCTCTCTCTCTCTTTGTCTGTCTGTCTGTCTGTCTCTCTCTCTCTCTCTCTCTCCCTCTCTCTCATGTGCACTCAGGATCAAAGGTCAGACTGGCCACCTGCAATCTGCTGACAACACGAGACCACCCACTGACCCACTTTATATGTATGTGTGTATATATATATATATATATATATATACACACACACTCTAAAAATAATATTTGTAAACTATGAACTAAAATGTGCTATAGCGTAGTTTCTATAACACTATACAACACCACCATTCAACAGCAGCATTGCTAATATATATAAAATGTATGAAACTGTATGGTACTGCAACAGTAGAACATTATCTTAAAATAAATGCTTAAAATTATCTTCTATAGAGATAATTATATTATTATAAATTTATTTAGATCGATGGTGTTGTAAAAAACACAATACAATTTAAGGGAAAGGAGAATTGAGCTAAATGGCTAAACGGTGAAAAACTAATTTCAAACTATAGGATACCTTCTAGGGACGTACTTACTGATCAAAGCCGAGACACTGTTAAGTTTGGGGTCAAAAGGACATTTGCCTTTTCCGGAATCCACTTTGCCCGGCTCCAGCCTGAAAATATATTCCTAGACATTACAAAAAGATTACAAATACATCATTAATAATATAATTCCATCATCGTGGCATCAAGGTTATTATTATTTTTATGAGCTGTAAATTAAGCATTTACAAGGCAGATTTAATATGATGTTATAGGCTGATGGGATCATACTAATAATGTGATCAGTTGTAAGAAAATGTACGTAAGGGTGATCCATAAGATGCAAGCCTGTTGTGCTCAAAACACAGCAAGCCAGTTATGAGGGAGATGAAGTGCTACAGGAAAATGCAGAGCTATTCCAAACTCAATTCACCATGCTTCTAATATTAGCCCTTTCAAAGGGAATTAACAAGGAGTCTTGACCATCTGTGTCAACACTGGATATGTCTCCACAGAACACTGAGTATGTTTTGTCTAGCACTTCAAGGCAGGCTGATTTGCCAGACAGGTAAGAAATCCATACAGGGGATTTCAAATGGTGGAGCCATTTAATAATCTTTTATTCCTGCCATCATAGTTTCTTCCAAAATAGGTACAGCACTGTATTCCTTTGTCAAAATGCAAGTTTGAACACATTATTAATCGCTCTCTAGTTCAATTCATTTTGTAAAGGCCTGTTTTGTCCTTGCTCAAATGGCTCCAATGATAGCATTTATACAACAGGTGTGAAAATATGTTTTGACATTTGCAGTGATAACATTATTTTATAGTAGAAGTGACAACATGTTTCATTCTGCCAATTGTCCTGTCCCAATGCAATTCCAACTAAACATTACAGTAGTCCAGGTGGGCTCTAAGTAGTCTTGTTGTCTACAGCCCACCTCTGCCTCCATAGGCCCTGTGGTGGTGGTGTAGGCTGCTGCTCGACTGGTTCTCCTTCCAGACTGGGCTGACAGTAGGTAGAGGGACCCCTAAAACAGAGACATGGTAGAGCGGGCCATCTAGCTTCAGAGAGGATTCCTTCAATCAACTGTAGACAACCAAGAATGAAGTGAAACTTGACATGGAGACAATGGAAGAATAGGGAAGGCCAACCAAGACCAAAGACCAGGAACAACTTTGAAAGAGACAACCGTTTAAAGAAGATTAAATTAAGACCCCGACATTTAAACAAAGTGTAAAGGCTGAAGCAATTTGAGCAGTTTTAGCAGGATGAAGCAGCATTCAAAATTAATTAGTGTTTAGAGCATGTGAAATGACATGCAAAAAATAAATACAAAATCCACAGCAAGTAAACAAACAAGCAGAAAAACCGCTGCAAACAAATAAGAACAATAACAATTATAATAATAATAAAGACATATGTTCATACTTACATACAATGGGCAGTGGTATAAAACACGTTAAAGACTAACCACACACACACTAATATCAACCAGCAGGAACGGCACACTACTTGTTGAACTTGAATTGTCATTGTAATATCTAATTTGTTCATAATGGAGGTGATGCTACCTTTTTTACAAACAATAAACACTACACATTACACACATTACGGTGCATGCACACTGTGACATCTGTTTGTTGTTTTTAGCATTTGGTAGTCCAGAAATGTGCTTTGCAACAACTCTTTTTAACAGCTACAGGTAAATGAGCATAGGTTTGAGGAAAATATCCAAACAGTTGACGGAAACGTTGATGTGAAACCGATGTAGCGAGTGAAATAGTTCCCAAACAAATGGCTTGATTGTTTTGATATCGTCTTGCAGAGGAAAACCTTTACAGTGTGAAGCGACATAACTTCTGGGCCACTGGGGAGAAGGTGGATGACAATTGGTCCTCTGGCCTCTGCATAGAAACCTGAACCCTCCATTTAAACACTGAGACTAAACAGGTCCGATACTGAATGTAAGTGTGGACTGTGAGAAGCAGCTGCACGCTGAATGCTTGGCGTACTGAAGAGAGGCTTAGTGAGGGGAAGGGAAGAAGGGGTGCCCTACAAGGCTGATGATGGATGATACACTACATTGGTAATGATGGCCTGTCAGAGGGTCCCAGACAGACAGACAGACAGACAGTGAGAGACAGACAGACAGACAGACAGACAGAGAGAAAGGCCACAGGCTCTGCTGCTTAGTAGCAGGTGAGAGGTCGAAAGATAATTATGTTTTCATCAAATAAGGACATTCTCTTTAGATTAGTACATTTTGGCACAAGAGTTGAGACTCTCCTGTGAAGTTTTGTTTGGTGGGTGAAGGGAAGAGGGGGGGGGGGGCAGTATATGAACATTTCCTGAACAGGGATTCATGTCCTAGACTAAGGAGGTTTATCAGAGGATATCTCATTTGTCTTTTGCATTTAGTTTAAGGTAAATCTTAATCTCTGTGCTGTAAAGTAATCATACAGTAAGGTTGTGTATGCTGTATTATATGATTATGGCCGTTTTCACACTTTTACATTATGCTGTATGTTTTGCACAATTGTGCTAGCTCAGTACACTGCATGCTTGATGTAGTGTAATCCCAGTTTGACAACACACACACACCATATTTAGACAGATAATGAAAAGCATTTTCATACATTTAAACAGAAAACAATAGCTTACAAGCTAAGAATTGTTGAGAAATACATCTTGAGATTCCAAACTTATCCCTGTTTTAGCTGTAGCTAGCTACCCAGGTGAACTTGTTCTGTAACATTCCAGATTGAGGATGCCCTGACTATAAGCCTTTCTGCAGATATTCCAGACCGTGATCAATGCAGTCAGTCAGATCAATGAGATCTAAGAACCAGAAAATGGACCAGAAGAGAAGAGCGCAGGAGGCCAACAAGCACGAGACAGAAGGAGATCCCCCAGACTGACTGACAGATAGGATGTAAAGTTCACCATGTCTCCACGGTGGCCGCTAGTGTCTTTGGTTACCTGTGAGCTGCGTCCTCGGTCCACATAGGTGCAGATGGGGTTGTAGGCCCCTGTTCCACACACATACAGGTGGGTCCGGTTCCACGGCTCAATCAGGCGGATGAAGTTTCCACATTCTCCCTGAAGGATTGCAGAACACAACACAAAAGGATTAGAGTGATCCCAATGGGGTTCCTGCAATGTCTGCTCATGATACAACAAATACATATATTTGGTAATACGTAATGATCCACTGGTGATTAATAACCTTTCTTTTTAGCTCAAAACCAATGCATTTATCATTTCTGTTGTCAGCTAGTTTGTTTGTTTTGCAGTGCTACTCCCTCTCTGTTTTGGCCTGACCAAAGCTTCAGGGAGGGAGAAAGGTGTTTCCAAACATGATCAAGACAAACTGCTCAAAAGAGAAAAAACTCAAACAACAACAACCAGAAAATGTGTGTTTTTCTACATATCCAAATTATATTTTATATGTTGTACATAAAATAACATAGCTCACTCTACTGTATCATTACAGTATATCAACTATTGTTACAGATCTCCAGGTCACATGAATGTACGTGCTTTGTAGGAGAGATTCATAAAGAATATCACTGAAATAGAAAGAAGCTACCACAGGAAACAACTGTACATTATAATACAGGTGGGGATTGCAACACTGACTTGGTCCAACCAAAACTAAACTGCACAGACTGACAGCTGGTAAAAAATAAAAGATAAATAAATAACTAGATATGCCAAGCACAAAAAGATGCAGGAGCGGGGGGAGGGGGGGTTAAACTGGACAGATTCAAATCTCAATAATGTCCTTGTGTGTGTGTGTGTGTGTGTGTGTGTGTGAGAGACACTGGTGTGCATGCGTGTATTATTCATGGCAGAGCCTTGCACACTGTGCAGAGCTGTGGGAATGATTGCCTTTGACCCCCTGACTGAACCTACATCCCCTCTGAATTGCTTTTGAATTGTCATCATCTGCCCCTCCGTTCATTTCTTATTTTGAAATCACAAGCCTCACACACGCACACGCGTGCATGCACGCACGCACGCACACACATAAGCACACAAACGTGTGCTCACGCATACACATGCGCACACACTAGAGCTGGGCGATATACCGGTATTGAATTTTTACCTGTATTTTTTTCAAAAGAGATATACAATTTGACAATATCGTTTATATCAGTATAGTTATATTATGCGTTAATTCATACATTTTTCGATTTGTTCGTCTCTCCCTCCATTCCTGCACTTGGCTTGAGTGAGGAGTGGAGTGCGGAGCACATGATTTAGTACATTCAGAGTGTCGAAGGGGCGGAGACACCAGAGAAAGCTCACGTGTCGGCCTACTAACTCCGCTTGCACAAGTTGACACGGAGTGAGCAGTAGCCAATGAGAGCGCAGATACTGAGTCACATGCTCAATTTAGTTTCTTACAAACAGATACAGGTAGCTACTAGCCAGCTAGTAATGATGTGCGGATTCGGCTAAGCTTTTCAGAAAGGATTGCGGGTGGGTTAAGTTATAAATATCTACTGAATCATTGTGTGCGAGCGGGGATTCTCCGCTGCACCACAGCGCTGAAGCAGTGGTGCAGATCCTCTCATGCCCTGGCTGTCAATAGACTAATCTGCAGCCATACCGAACTATAAAGTTGGTAAACGTTTATTTAGTAGCATACACATACGTGCTACTGCCTATAGGCTATGTATTAAGCTAGCGCAGCCTATTGCTAACAGATAAACGAAACAATTAAATAAGCCTATAGCAAGGTTACTGCTCACTTACTTTGCTGTAGCCTGTTGTGGCTCCAGAGATAGGCATACGGACTTTGGTGGCTCTGCTTTAGGCATGTCCCTTTGAAATGTGCATTAAATTAGAAATCATTACCTCTATATCGCCATTAATATACAGACACAGGTTGGCGATGTGTGGGTCTGGTTGGGTTCGGTGGTTGATGAACGCATATGTTTTTTTTCCGTCAGGTTTCCTGTCAGGTTTTCTGTTTTCCTGTCAGGTTTCCTGTTTTCTCCTACTTATTTTTTCTTCTTTGTTTAATTTGCCACGATTAGCATAAATAGCTTGTTGTTGCCGCTAGGCTAAACAATACTGTACTGTAAGATATTTAACAAACGCATTTGCTTTTCAACACAGTCGATGCAGCATTATAGTTCTATGATTATAATACAGTCTTGCAGAATCAATATAAAGTGAGATTTTCCAATGCTCTCATTGTTTAGCCTTATAGATTGAGACCATTGTTGACAAATTAGTATTTTTGTCAACTAGTCTAAGTAAAATGTGTTGAGTTTCAATGATAGTTTAAATGACATCATTACTAGGAACATCGCTATTTTGTTCTGTTACATTTTATTAGCACAAATGTGTATGTGTACAAAAGAGTAAAACCTGTAATTGTTTTGTTTTTATAAAAAATGTATGTGCGTGACATCTCATATTTGGCTTTGATGCGTTTATATCCTCGCAAGACCATCCTGATCTCGCGAGCTTCAGTTTAATTTCACAATGAGAATCAGTCTGGAAAGCTTCAGAATCCATTTGCATTTTTGCATATATATTTCTATCAATCATCGTTGTTTATAGCTATATGGGCATGGTTTAGGTGTGCCGACCATGGTGCCGACAGCGAAAACAACCAGATGGTTCATCCAATCAACTGCCAAGTATTTAATTGAAAGTACAGCCATTTACAAACTGTTTCAATGTACGGCACCCCAGATGGACTTGTGACAATTCCTCTGGCTTGTCAGGTTATAACATTTAGCCCACTTTATAGAAAATACCGATATATATTATATATCGGAATTTAACCTAAATATATCGGGATATTATTTTTGGTCCATATCGACCCAGCCCTAGCACATACACGCACTCACACACACACACACACACACACACCAATGCAATGTAGCCGGAGGCGTGGTGAGGCACGGGTCACTGGACATGTAGAAATGAACATTCCAGTTGGATAAACAGCCGTCTGCTCTCCTATAGCAGCAGGGGAGAACAAGGCTTATTATCCACAGCCCCCTGGAGCCCACCATTCACTACACAACACCCAGCAGAGACTATGGGGAGGTTCAACGTACACAAACAAATCAGAAGAGAAGTAGCAGGAGGATCTGGTTTTCAGATGAATTTCAATGCTGAATTTCAAACCTATCCCAGGGGGGTTATATGTGTGCGTGTGTATGTGGTACAATGGTGAGCACGGCTGTGTTCTGATAGCATTAACCCTTTGGACACATCCGCTAGTGTGGTCTTGAAGCATCCAGTTAATGCGGAATATTAATCACCCACAGCTTTAGAGGGTTGTCAGCAGTGGTAGTAGTGAGTAGTAGTAGTGCGTATACTGTGATTTTCCCCTCCCAGACTCATATTCACCCTGTTCCAGAGCAACGCGATACCCCATAAGCACCACGACACTCACTAATAATGCATATATGGTGCTTTTTATTGTCGCATACACATACATGTATCAAAATATGTATTCTAAATTTAACCCATCCCTCAAGGGAGCATGGGCAGCCACTGTCCAGCGCCCGGTGACCAAGTCCTGATTGTTGTCAGTGTCACTGGTCAGATAACACTGACTGGAGAATTAATCTAACATAATATATATAACAATAATATCTAAATCTAATAATATCTAATATCTATAATTGAGATCATTCTGAAATACTGCTTATGTGTTTCAACATGTCAATGTATTATTATCAACACACAACTGTAACAGCCATTAGGCTATATATAGTGTCATCTTAATTGCATGACAAGCAGCCAGTTCTGCTCTAGTTCCTTCCATTTGCGCATAAGGAGAAATGTACTTAAAACTATACTCAAGCGCTCGTTTGTTGGTATTTACTTGCTTACTTAATTTGACATAGGCTACAGCAATAAAAAAAAAAAATAAACGGGTTCCGTCCGTTGATGCCGTTTTTTCGCGCTCTGACGTTTCTGTAAATGTGCGCGCAAGTGAGAGAGATTCAACTACCCGTAGCGCACACAAAGCCTACGTTTCACATGCAATGTGAAATACAATTTATTTGATGCTTATGAAGCTAGAGAAGTCAACCGGTTCGAACAAATATATCATGCAGGGCTAGCTAGCGGGAATCTATTCCTCGAACTCCGGTAGAGTACAGCCTACAGTCCTTGTTGAGACATGGTGAACCTGCACTGCGCTTCTCTGTATGCTGAATACCCAACACCTCACGGCGAGTGATGAGCAACTTTCTTATCATGTGGAGGCGCAACTGTTAATTATGTACAGTTCTACGTTCGTAATACAGATGAGGTGAATTAATTAATTAAAGTGTGAAAGTTCTGTCACAAAATGTTGTTACGTATCCCTTAGTAAGTGGGTATACGGCAATCCTTGACCTTTCCTAGTGGGTATACGGAGTATACCTGCGTATCACGTAGACTACACCACTGGTTGTCAGTGAAGTAGATGAGAACATGTCCTGTAAAGTGGATTACCCTTACCAAAAAGAAGTATACTTCAAGTTTTTTTTTTAAGTATACTTGAGTACATTTCAAGTATATTTCTCAAGTATACTTGATGTAGCAAGTATACTAATACAAATGTACTAGTAGTATACTTTTAAATGTACTATTTTAATACTTGTTGGGACTAAATTTACAACTTTTTAAGTATACTTTGAAACATACTTTTAGTAAACTTTGAAGTATATAACAGGTAAACTGTAAGTACATCCAATTGGCAAGAATCAGATACTTTTAACTAAATTTTCAGTTTTAGTTTGTAATGCATGTTCCACATCACACATAATATTCCAGCACGTGCTGCTACTTGAAAGCTCTTCAATTTCCAGAGCAAATTTAGGAAACATAACATTATTATAGGATGGTAGGAGGAAGTACAACTTTCATACTGACACTTATAGTCACGGTGCACATAAATCTGAACATTGACATAATCCAATCTAATAATATAATACAACACACATACTACATGATAAACAATGCAATTAAACTTCTACCAGACATGAAATAAGGCAGAAATTAAACAATAACACGTTAAAACACGGGTTAAAAATCATCTGGCACCCTGAGGCATGCTGGGAAATCCCACTATTCTGAACGTGTAGTATACTACACGTGCATTTATTGGTATACTTAGTTGTATACTTCTAAACCACGTTTTATATTAGTAATAGCAAAGTTAGCATAAACTTGAAGCCAAAGTGATTTACAATTAGTATATTGTTACACAGTATCTTGGCTATTTTCCTGTCCAGCACATTGTTTAATTATAATATGGGTGTGTTGGTCTTTCGTCTCTGCATATTGCTATCTTGAGGCAGTGAGAGAGATTGAATTTTGCTGTTAATGCAGTACGACTATAGAACTGTAGCCTAACACTCTGTTTGTTACACAAATGGACGTGCACCAGTGCACAAACGCAAGCAAATGTGAGATGAGTCTCCTCCCAGCTGGACGTGCCTGGAACACCTCCCAAGGGAGGCGCCCAGGGGGCATCCTTATCAGATGCTCGTACCACCTCAACTGGCTCCTTTCAACGCTCTAATATCATTCAATGCAAAAACAATTATCAAAATTGCCTAACATGACCTCATAAATTCAAATGTACATGTTAAGCCTATGAGCGATTCAGCTCCCATTCCAGCGCGAGGCAAACGGGAGGATGATAAAGTCATCTGTTTACATATAATAAACCTTAATAAAACTTCAAACAATAATGCACAAATGTTTTTGTGCACAAGTCACGCACAAACAAATTAACAAGTTAACAATGATATTAACATTTATAGCTGTACATTACACCATTGCAAAAAACGTAATGTTGAATTTCTCTAAAATGCTTTGTGCACAAATATTTATTTTGTGTGCACAAACGATGCACAAATGAATAGAAATAATTTAATTGACATTCTTATCACATGGGGTGCCAATTTGGAGGTCCTCATTGAATTTTGTAAGAAAATGAAATAGGCTGTATGACAGTTTGTAAGTTTTACATATCATAGTTTACTATATATATATATATTGTTCTGTTTCATGAATGCAATCATTTGTCTAAAGATGTAATCTAACGCCATCTGGCGGAAGAGCAGTGTAATTCACTTAGTTTAAGTTCTAGTCACATGACCTTGCCAGGAAGTTGAGGTTA
>JAODTR010091143.1:0-13973 GCA_025399935.1 Amblyopsis rosae | reverse complement strand
ACCCCTGTAATTGGCACACACTCTCTGGTCCCCCTTTTTGAAGAGGGGAACCACCACCCCAGTCTGCCACTCCTGATTTTACATTTTAAATAAAATGTACTTTTAGTATGTAGGCTAACTTCTGGGAACTATTTTGAGGATCCACGATCCGCCATTGCTGTGAAAAAAAAACTGTCCATTGGAGGGAACGGAGATGGTGTAACTTTTCTTTCCATGGCTTTGGTCGGTGTAATCCTGGCAGCTACGGCTTAGATTAGCTGGGACGTTAACACGATGGTGATAGGCGATTACCAGTCAGTTCATCCAATCGCCTGCTGAGTATTATTTGAAAGTGTCTGCCCTTTTCTATAGTGTTTAAATGGACAGCTTCCCAGATGGATGTGTGTAACCAACCATCTGGCAGATCAGGTTTTCTTGGCAGCACGGCTTGTTCTGCGACGCCAAAGATACTAGCATGCAAACAAAGAGATAGCAAGGTAATGCTCTGTGGGAGCAAAAGTTATGGGGCTAGCCCGTCCGTCATACCGGCTAGGTCGTCACTGGAGAAGTCGTCGGGGTGACGGTCATTGAAAGTTGTCGGTGTAAAAGTCCTGTAAATGATCTCTAGAAAAGAGTGTGAGCAACGAACAGGCCTCGCTGTGTCTCAAAACTCCCCCCCCCCCCAGAGTCTGTCCCACTGCGAGCTGATCACAGACGACGGCATCAGGCACCTGGGCAGCGGGCCATGCGCCCATGACCGTCTGGAGGTGATCGAGCTGGACAACTGCCCCCTGATCACGGACGCCTCGCTGGAGCACCTGAAGACCTGCCACAGCCTGGACCGCATCGAGCTCTACGACTGCCAGCAGATCACGCGCGCCGGCATCAAGAGGCTACGGGTGAGTGGATTCCCCACCCCCCACCCCCTTCCGTAATATGTTTGAGTAGAACCGGTGGTTCTAGTGCGTTTTGTGTTTGTTTTTTTTACAGTATTAAAAATAATACATTTAACAATAGTTTCTATACAGTTTAATTAACTCAAATAAAATGAAGACTTGTATTTCTTAATAAACAATTCTCCTTGAAAAGTATACTGTGTGCAAAGAGCTACCAGCTACTTGGTATTCAGATTTGAAGGCAGCTTTTTAAAATTAATCAATATTCTTTTTAGGGCTGTCATGTGATTAAAACCAATTTCAAATTAATTACAAGCTTTGTGAATAATCAATCTAATTAATCACATAAATTAATATGTTCCCCTTGTGACCAAAAGTCAAGGCAATGACTGACATCCTGACCGTATAACTCTGGTTATGGCATTAGAAGAACATGATCTTCTAGGTGAAATCAGGTCCCTTTGAGTGTCCAGTCTCTTGGGATATTTTTGACAGTGACCGTTGACAACAATAGTTTTGTCCAAATGGAGGATGTCTTGTTGGCCGTGTTCTCACTTACACCGTGTGGATTCTCCACAGCTATAGGCCACGGTCACACATGCGTGAAATTGACAGCAGCCCATTTCCCCCCTGCTGTTCACTTCCATGTTGTGCGAGTCAAGGAGCGAATACAAGCCCTGCGTCCAGAGTTCAACACAGATGACCTGGCCTCTGAATTCGCAGCCTCAACTCAACCAACAGCAAGGACGCATGTGTGGTGGTTGAGCCCACAGGGCTGCAGTTGACCTTTCCCAAGCACCGCCCCTTTCACTTGTCCTACCTAGTTACAGTAACTAGGTAAAACAAAACCATAGAAAGATACTACAGCAAAACAGACAGTTGAGGGAAGGTTCCGTCAGATTCCAAAATATGCTCAACTGTTATTGGAGGACATGCAAAACGGGGCGGGCTTGGGAAAGGTCAATTGGCAGTAGTTTTCTTAGCGAGTCAGGATGAAATGGAGGAGACTTCGGCTGTCGCGGTGTCTAACCATAGAAATGCATGATGTATTTAAACGTTTTGACCCCTTTCCCCTCCTCCCGACCTGTTGTTTTAATCTCTTTTTGGGGGGGTCCAAATATTAAGTAATTCGAACTATGAATGTGCCTAACCAACCAGTTTTGTACAGCGTTCCTATCGTAACTGCAAACTGACCCCTACTATTTTCCCGTCGCAAAACAACAACCGCTCTTGTCAACAGCGCATGTGTGAACGCCTGCCCAGTTTTCCATTCGCGTATGTGTGGCCGTAACTAAGGGGGGCGGAGCTATCGATTAATTAATTATAGAAGAAATGGCGTGATGAGAAATGTACGCAGATTAATTATTATTTTATTATTATTTTGACAGCACATTTATATTTAGCTGGATATAAAACACACGGGTAATTACAGACACAAATATAGTACATGGAGAAACAGTAGACCGATGATGGTGATGTTTTATTTGTTTTAAAATGTATTTGATTATTGTTATTTTTATGCTCTTTTTGCCAGTGTTTTTCTTCCCCTTTTGAATAAATTTTTTTATTTTGGCTGTCATGGGTCAAAGGTCAGGCTAACCCCTGTCTCGCCATACGTGTGTGTGTGTGTGTGTGCGCGCGTGTGTGTGTGTGACTGTTCCCAGACCCACCTGCCGAACATCAAAGTGCATGCCTACTTTGCCCCCGTGACTCCGCCCCCCTCCATCGGGGGCAGCCGTCAGAGGTTCTGCCGCTGCTGCGTCGTGCTATGATGATGTCACCGTACCCAGGCCACGCCCGCCGCCGCCGCCGCCCAGCCTGACCTGCTGCCCCTCGCTCAAGAAGAGCAAATGCTGGTGTTGCCACCTGTCTGAGCTACATGGGGGGGGGAGAGCGAGAGAGAGAGCGAGAGAGAGAGCGAGAGAGAGAGAGAGAGAGAGAGAGAGACCACCAAAAAAATGGACTTCCACTTTGCCTTTTCTCTCTCTCTCCTTTCACCCACACTCTCTCGCTCAATCACAATCAGACGCTTCGATGTAACAAAAAATAAAGAAAAGACTAAATTTAAATATTTTTCTACAACGGACACAGATTTAAGACTCTTAAAGCGGGGACTCAAGAAGATGCCAAATGTTGCATGTAACAACTCTAGTTTTTTAATTGTGTGTGTGCGTGTGTACGTGTGTGTGTGTACAGTATACATATATAAATATATCCAATGAACATGGGAGAGACAAATGCTACATTGCCAGCGAAACTACACCACAGTTCACTGGTGTGAGGTGTGGAGGCATTGTCAGTGGGTCTCATCATGTCTGGACATTAAGTCCAACCTGTGCTTATTTGAGTGGACACAGTGATGGAAGGTCGTGTCATAATCAACAGAATATGAAGACATTCTCCTCTTCAATGGATGACAGATGGAATGGACGTCAGTAATGTGCGTTTGCTTCGTCAGAACAATGGAAAGAAAAAGCCAACTGGGGAAGAAAAAAAAAGTACAATATTTCTCATACTTTTTTTTTTTCCACTTGCTCTAGTTTTGTTCAATCATCCAGCTGAGATTGCTTCGGATGTGGAGAAACTGAATAGTCATGTGAGACTGCTTTCAATGGCCGATGCCTACCCCCCCCCCCCCTTCCCTTCCTTGCAGCGGACAGTGACTTTTGTGGGTTAAATCAATGTCACTACAAGAAGGACAGGTCTCTAAATCTCAAGTTATGTATGGGCTTGCTGACACGTGATGCAAGGAAATGTCTCCAAGGCAGGATACAGTTTGGTCTGCAGCCCCCCGACCATCCCCTTTCACCTAGGAAGTATTTATAGCCTTTTTCATGTGTTCAATCTCCTCCTGCACCCTCACGTTTTTCATCCGGCGCTCTAAAGCCCACTCCTCGATTGTGTTGCAGCACACCCAGAACTGCTGATTTCCTCTTTGGCTGTAGAGGAGTGTGCAAGCCACTCTGCCTTCAGTTGTGGGAGGGGCACTGAGTGAGTGATGTCACAACCTGGCTCATAGTAGTAAAAAAAAAAAAAAACCTTACTGTAATGCTCTTTTCAACCATGTCGGTAATGTCGTGAGACACATCAACTTCATCATGTTTCAGTTGGACGTAGTGTTCTAATCTTCAACTCTAACCTCCCTCTTTTGTTTGGGGTTCTCTCTGTCTCTTGTGGGGTTTGGAGTGGGCCTGTGTTTTTTTTCTTGTATTTCAAAGTACATGACTTCAGTGTTTTCTGTTTACGTTTGAGCCCGTTTCAGTCCTGTGTTTTGGTCTCATGAAATAGTTTTCTTTGAGTAGTTGTTGTTATTGTTCCTAAATGTCCAGAGTGTAGCCTTTGTGCAGAAGAAGTGTTTGAGCCAGTGCAATTGTAATGCACTTTCAGTGCGTTGACCATGGTGTGCGTGTGTGCGCGCGCGCGTGTCAGGTTTAACCTGTTGAATGTGTTTCCGCACAGGAGCTCTCCTGGAACACCCAGGACTCGGTGCGTGCACATGCATCCGCTGACACGTCAGAATCCCAATCTGTGTAGTTTTCCTTCATAGCACCCTCCCTCTCGTAATGCTCCCCGCCCTGTGCACAAAACAAAACGTGAATTAGTATGGAATGTTAAAGGTTGTCGTTTTCTATTTTATGATGCAAGCCAGCAAGCAAAACATTGGAGTGTGGTGTCTGTTCAATCTGTAATGATACCTTTCTTTTTACATAAAAAAAAATATATCTATATTAACGCGGTCCACATAATTCAAGATGAGAGGAGCTCAGTGTAATCCAGTCTGATTTGACATTTACAGGGGTGAGATTAGGGAACAACCCAGAGATCAAATGGCATCTGTGTGTGTGATGTAGTCACCCTCTGGTTTTAGACTGCATTTTAGCATTTTTTTGCGTTCCATCAGTGTTACAAACACAAGTGTTTACTCTCTGTCAAACAACTATCTTTTTGGCTAAATAAATATAATAAAATAAAGATAAGGTGAAAATCCATGCATACATACATAGGTCTACTCACACGTCTTTTAGACTTTGAAAGCAGAGTATTTGTATCTCACAACTCTGTTCTGAATCATTTGGCTCCCAAACACTGGAGCAATGTTGAGTATTGTGGTACATTAAGGCAATAGGTGTATCTAGTCTTTTTGCTTAATGGACACCTGATCACAAATAAAATGTTGACTATGACTGTAGTTCACATACTGTAAATAATGTACTTATATATTTTTTGTTACAATTAACCGATAAATGAATATGTACGTATGAATAAATATATACCTATATTATTAAAATATCTGTATTATTCTCGAGGCGGAATGTGTACTTTGCTTTTCAATTTGTAAACAATTGCATAGCATAGTGAATGCTGTATCTAATTTCAGCGCTAGAGGGCAGCAACAGACCATTGTTAGTGTCGCCCATCCAATCAGTCGTAAAGCGTTCTCATGTGGGGCTGCTAGCGCCATCATACTAATGAATTGTAAATTATTGCGTAATTGATTCACACGTATTATGTCACGACGTTACGTTAATTCCACGATGTAATGTTTAGTGTCTTTAAACGGAGTAACTGTAGACCTACATGCATCGTGTGTGTGCGCGCATTTCGCACTGGTTATAGCCAAGATCATTTTATCCCGGCGGTTCTGACGGCGCCATGACAACCGGTGGCTTGGCTATCTTCCTCGGCTCTATAGGCCACATGGGACTCATTTTATCCCTCGGCCTCCGCCGCTAGAGCTACTGTTCTCTCTCTGTTGTTCTGAAACACTTGTTTTGATGCTTATTTTTAACCGTCATTACAGACACCTGGGGTATATAGCCTGAATAGTGACTGGGCAGACTTGGGTGTTCTAACGCAGTAGATGACTACTGATTTATTTTCTCTTCTTGTGTGTGTGTGTGTGTGTGTGCGCGCGCGTGTGTGCATATCTCAAAGTTCCCTCGTCTCGTAAATAGTTATTCAAAATTATTTAATCGTTTTTTTCACACCGAAATAGTCCTGTCAATCTTCCAAATGCTATATAGTCCCCTCTCTCTCTCTCTCTCAGCGTCCACCCAGCAAGGACCTCTTGACAGCAAACTTTGATAAAGGGCTTATAGGGGGAAATAATGCATGCCTAAAGGAAATACGTTTTAAACTAAAACTTATGTTCACCGACACATATAACATTCATTCACATGCAGGGAAATATAAAGGTTTTTTCCCGCCCCCTGCAACGGCTGCCCTTTAACCCACCTATTATCTCCTTAAACATTTTATAGATTTTATTTTAATTATATTTTATAGAAATATACTTAAATAAAACATTGCAATTGTCTTGGGCCACAACAAATACGTATCTGTGATGTAGTCTATTATGTGTGTGGAATATAGGCTAGGCATGCTGTTATTTTGGCTATTGTCAGCCTAAAGAAGGATTGCCAAATTCTTATTGCGATTTTCCCATTCTATAATCTTCGCGTCTCCACGAAAAGCACCTTTGAATGCTTCTGAAACTAGGTCTATTTTAAAACGATGAAAAACAAATCCGACTTTTATCATTATCAGATATAACGTCTCAGACGAGGGAGTTTATCATTTTCGTGTTAAGACCTATACCTATATACCTATTATTAGATGCATTTTCCAGTCAGTGCAAACAATTACAAAGCAGCGTTGACAATATAAGCCAGTCAGCTCCCCGCTTGCTGAAGTTGCGTCCAAAAAAAAAAAGATTATCAAAAGCATCTTAGAATAAGCCCCGCCCACACAAAAATGTACCGTGGCATAGTAAAAACCAGCTCCAGTCTAGTGTGCGCCAGACGCATGTGGATTGTGTGGAAGGCGCGCCGAAAGCAGCATCACCGTGGTCAGTTACCTGAATTAACACCTGAGCAGGACAGTAGATAGATTTTGTTCGGACGTCGATTCGAGGTTAATTTACACATTTATTTTCGTCTTTGAACAACGGAGCTGCTGGACCCGACCGGACCATTGAGCCGCGTCAGTGCGTCAGCTCTGTACCCACACAAGTGGATCATCTCCTGACCTGATCGCATGCCCTTGCGGGACTTTATGGAGATATAAGCCTGCTATATGAGTACGATACGAATTCGCTTGTCCGTCCCGAGAGAGAAAATGACCGTGCGTTCGCCACAGTGCGCGCGTAAATGTGGATAGGGACTTCACACTTGGCCAAGCGGCCCTATTGTACCCTATTGCTACCTGGACAAATAAGCCAGGCTGACGATAGATAGTAGTGTTCACTCGCCTGTGCCTCAACGCACGAACGACTATTTGTTTCCAGCGGCGTCTGGTGATGACAGAAAACGAGATGGAGAGCGAACTGCAGCTCCAGCGCTGCCCGAGCACAATGTCTATCCAGCCGGTATCGTCCAAGGCAAGTATCTCCCAGGTTATTGTGTGTGTGTGTGTGTGTGTGCGCGCGCGCGTTATTTACTTATGTAGGCCTATTGTTTTTTTTTTGTTTTTTTTAATGTAATTTTTTAGAATAGCTACTGTGACAGTAACTTGTTTCAAAATACTAATAATTATGTTTGGACTTTAATGAGAGCCTCTCCGAATTATCATTCTTTACAGATAAGCAATTACAATTAGCTGTATTGTTATGCTTGGCCTTATTACCACGGGATGCAGTTTCCAATACGTCATTATTGTAGTAGCCTACATCATGTCTGCGTCACTGTAAGCACTGTCCAGTCACGTCAGATCTGATGTAACGCGCTCTCTCTCTCTCTCTCTCTCACTCACTCACTCACTCACTCACTCACTCACTCACTCACATATATACACGTTCTTTATCAAGTCAGCCAATAAAGAACAATTGGAGCATGTCAAAACGTGATGCCTCTGTTATGTCCATCAAGGGTTCTCATTCCTCCAAGGTTATGCTTTTTATAACATTTACGGGCCTTTTAGGAGCTGGCATTGAACCTGCTTACAGTGAAAGTATATTGTATTAAAATCCCCTCAGTGTGGAGGCCTGTAGGCTATATGTAATATAACCTGCGAATGAAGGTGCGTATAAATTTGGCGAATGTTCGAGGCAAACACCTTTTATTTTAACTGATCAATTTTGCAAGTTTGCATTAACATTGTTCAACTTAAACTATATATCAAGCATCCATACTATCTCTCCACCGGCAAGCCTTTGCCGATGAGGGAGAGGTCAGAGGTCAAGACCATCCACACCAGGGACAAATTGGTATTCATGCAACGCGCCCTCTGCCAACCTGACCAGAGAATTACACCCTAAACACCACTACCTCATCAGTGTCCATTCATTTGCTGGCATCTTAATTAACCCTTTTTATTTTAACGGTCCCCTGTTCAATAGCTCGCTAGTTCTAAAGCATCAATGAGAACTTTCACCCACAGGAGTCAATTAAGAAATGCATTACAGGATCGGGAGATGGCAGTAACTGTCAGTTGAACTCCAACACTATTACTGGGCAGGATAGCAACATATGGCTTCATTGCCATGTGGATTTGTGATCCGAGTGGTTACAGGAATACAATTAGGCCTATATGTAGATTACAAAGAAAGGTTTTAGAGATATTAACATTTCTCAATGATAAAAGGTCACAGTGCACACAAATTCAATAAAACATAGTTTCTTAAAAAATACATTCACAGTTTTTTCAGCGTACATAGCACTTTTTTTCTTTTTTTTGCATGGTAAAACTAGGGCTCCTTCAAGGGTGATTCAAACTAAATTGTTTTAGCCTCATTGTTAAGGTCCCGCACCATATAATCCTAACTCACACAATGTTCCTTTAAGTTTAACGCATCAATCCTGCCTCCAGTTCTATTCACAACGCCTGACTTTAACTACCCGCTCTCCCACAAACTCGCTATCAGAACATCTATCGTTCCTTTTGAAAATAAACCACGGGCAAATTTTCCAAGGATCCAAGATGCGCATGCTGTCTATAGTTTTATTTTTGTATTGGACAGAATGACGGTGAGGCAAAATGAAGTGCTCTTGCTGATAACAGATGCTCTGTGTGTAATCTGCCCAAAGCCAAGTTCCAAATCGAGGTGGCTACCAGAAACAAACATAACAAGGAGCGGTACGGTGCCAGAAAATGGAGTGGAAAGGACGTCTGGACTCGGGAAGGGGCGGGGGGTTGTATCCGCTGGCTCTTATCGGGGTGCAGTGGCCCGGCGCCAAGACTGGGGGAAGAGTGCGGAGAGGCAGATGAGATATTCTGGAGGAGCCGACGGCATCTTGTCTTTGTTCAGAGCCATGGCGCTGTCGTTCAACAAGGCAGAACGCACATGCACCCCATCTGCAAGGACAGTTTCTCGAGCCATGGGACGAGTCACGCCGGAAAAAGGTGTATAACGTGTAGCTAGTCTTGTGAGTGACGACTCTTAACAGCCAATGAAAATGTACTATCCCACTTCCTGTGGGCGAGGTCAAGGTAGTCTTTGTTATCCCCGAGGGGCAATTTGGGATACAGCCAGCAACTAACACATACAATCATCATCATTAACAACCACACAACAATCCCAAAGCATTAGGGATGCACCGATCTGGATTTGTTCGGCCGATGCGATTGCTGATTTTCACTCTACGGAAACCGAGTTGATACTTTTTAGATATATTATTAATGCATTTGACTTTTTTGCTCCCGAAAAATGTTTACTCACTGTGAGATCATTTTTAACTCCACCTGCAAGTCATGCGCCCAGGGTCCGAAATGAACACCCGCCAAGGGCCAAATGCTGGTAGATTTTCAATTTGGCGAGTACATTTTATAGACCATCCGCCACACTGGCGGGTGAATATTTGAACTAAAATAGGCATATAAATATTGAGTGGGAGATTCTCTCTACCGCTGTCGCCTGTGTTGAGATTGGCACACACGTTATCCGCGAATACACGCCCTTACTCTATAGTTTAGTCGCTGTCCTGTCAGCTGACGGTCGTGCACAAACTAAGGTGAACCTGGACAGGCGGTAGGGAGGGGGGCATAAGAGAGGGAGTCCAATGTTGGCCAAGGTCTTTATTAATTGACGCAACACCTTCACCGCTGCTGGTTATTGACGTGTCACTCCGGTCATGCTGGGAGCTGCGACCAGCTGTGAATGGTGTGAATGTGAAATACGCAAAGGGGAAATTTGGCTAGCACGACACAGCGCAGTATAGGAAGATGTCTGTAGGCCTATAGGGTAATGGCTGTCATGTCTGGTAACACACACACACACACACACACACACACACACACACACACACACACACACACACACACACACGTACGTTTGTGATGGGCATGGGAGACTACATTGTCTAGATTGTTAGAAGCTATTCTACAAAGTGCTTTTTGCTTCTCTAGTAGCTAACTGTATGGCGAACATTAGTGCGTTTCTGCGTGTGTGTGTGGCAGATAAAGCTGCTTGTGCAGGGCATGTCTTGTATTCAAGCTGGTGATCTGCTCTGGCGTCTGGCAGGCATAATAAGTGTAGCGTTGGCCAGAAAGTCCCGTCACATGAAAGAAAATCTCAGTTTTTCCTCCCCTCCTCCTAATGATAAAGTACAAAATCGCTTAGCCACTTATTTCCTGGGCGTTTGCCGCCTTGTTCTTTTTATCGTCACAAAACATTTGGGAACAACACAAACAGTCGCTGACCTAGAATTAAGTCCTGCCGGGGAAAACTATTTTTACAGCGTTGCTGAACTCCGTCCTTTACGCTCTCACTAGAAATGCTGGTGGCTGGAATTCTGGGTCTGAGCCTGCAGGCTTTCATTGCTGCGACCTGTCAGTTCATGTGGTGTTATTCTTAATTATGACCACAAGGGGCAGGACTGATCATACACAGACCTTTAACTTGTAGCCAATGTATGCTGGACACTGTTGTCTCAAACGAGTAATTCCATGGTGGTCAAAGGCAAATGTTTAACTATTGGAGCCCTCGTGTGCTGTCAGATATATCGGAATTACAACTTCTGATGACGTTAATGGCCAAAGCTGTAATTAATAGTGTGGGAACTATACTTTGTTACAAAGACATGATGTACAGTAGTGGAATGGTACTAAATACTAAATACTAAATACACAGGGCAAAAGGCAAGGTAAATGGACTGCTTTTATATAGCGCTTTTATCCAAAGCGCTATACAGTAATAAGCCTCACATTCGGACATTCACACCCCGATGGTGATTGCTGCCATGCAAGGTGCGACCAACCATCTGGAGCAATGGGGTTAGGGGGTTAGGCATCTTGCTTACAGGTAGGTCAATACCAGGGGTTGAACCCATGACCTTCTGGCAGGGAGCCCATCACCCAGACCACTAGACCATCCTGGCCCAGCAAGGCATTGTATAGTAATAGCAGTTTAATAATAATGATGATAAAATAATATTAATGTTAATACATCTATAATGAGCATTATTTACACATGTTTAGTGGACATGGGGTTGACTGTAGCAGCAGCAGGTCATATTGGCCTAGGCAAGCAAAAGACAGAAGCTAAATTAATCGTGCTAATTTTATACAGCAGTCTAGATTATGCTCCTAGCCTCTTCAATCTGTCCCTCTCACCCAAGAGTGTTTTGTTGTGTTTTTTGGAGAAAAATGAAAATGAAAAAAGCCATATAAATTTCTGATGCTTCCTTGTGTGTGCTAGAGTTTGCATCTGACTTAAATCTGTGACGTGTCGTCCTAATTACGACTACTGAGCTCAGAGTGGGTTTTTACGACAAGCACTTGATGGCAGCATATAGTATATATGTAAACACAGCATATGGACAGAATCTGTAAAACACGCTGACCCTAACAATGCTATAAGGAGGCTTGCACAAGTGTAGCATTTCCATGAGTAAAGACTGTGTTCCCTTGGGCGGAGCTGTGGCACAATGTCTCCCTGCCCGTGTAGCCTTGGTGCTTTGACAGACCGGGGGTTTGAATCCGGCCCGCGGTCATCTCTCAAATCTTTCCTGTTGTCTTTCCCATTTGATTCCCGTCAATCTCCAGTGTCCTATACAATAAAGCAAGACCGCAGTCTCATTGGGCTTCTTGTCTCCAGAGAGGAGTGCGTTGGGTGTCTTTGTGTTGTAGGGAGTCGCTGGGAGATGGCAGAGTGAGTTCTGTCAGCTGTTCTGCAAGCTGTATAGCAATGAGCAATGAATAACTTTTCGCTCTTTATGCCACAAATTGATTTGTCAGATTTCACACCAGATGGGACCCAGTGGCAAGTATTTAGTAAATCGTTATAATGATAAGTCCATCTTCTACACTGAAGGTCTCATGTTCTTATGTCGACACAGAGATCTCACTCTCTCTCTCTCTCACTTTGCATCTCTCTCTCTCTCTCTCTCACCCCGTCTCTCTCTCTCACTTTGCATATCTCTCTCTCTCTCTCTCTCACCCCGTCTCTCTCTCTCACTTTGCATATCGCTCTCTCTCTCTCTCTCACTTTGCATCACTCTCTCTCTCTCTCTCACTCACTGCTCTCTCTCTCTCTCACCCCATGTCTCACTCTACACTCTCTATTTCGCGCATTCTCTCTCTCGCGAATGAGCCACAGGTGTGCACCCTGTTGCATGGCCGGTCAGATCTTGTCCTTTTCAGCATTCCAGACAGAGCTAAATCCCTTGCGCTCATACCCTGCTTGCCACAGACTTTACTGTTCGCTGCTCTGAAAATAATCTGTCAGCCATGCAACATTCACTGAATAAATGTTGTATTACCGTACATTAGCCTACTAGTGGGACCCAGTTCATGTGGTACTACTAGTGGGACCTATATAGCCTTTTTTGGGCAAATGTTGACCTCTATATATCATGGGCTAAATCCTGTATATAATTATTATATATTATTATTATAATATACATTATTATAATGAGGTCAGCTTGCGATGCTGCACCACTGCTTTGGGATATCTCTTCTTTATTTATATGTAGGATGAGAATATATGGCTGTTAAGCTCCTGCAATCGATCAACCGTGTGTTAACTTGAACATGGCATACTTTACATACTTTACAGTTAGTTAACTTTAGTTAATAAAGAGCCCATGGCTTCAGAAGGAATAAAACCTTCTAATTTTGTAGAAAATAGCAATGTTTTATATTCGTTCAAGACTTCTGGAGATACGTAAAGCTGCATATAGAACACATTTGCTAATAAAATAACATGTAATGTATTGCAGTCGGTCTTCAAAGCCCCCGCTGAAACCAATATGATGCAGGTTGCCCACATACATACTGTAGTACAATAGCAGGAAATGCCATCTAGGAATTGATGTGGTGTATATGTGAGGAAATGCTTGCCAAGATAGACAGCACTGTTTTGTGCCTCACTGACAAAGCTCTGCGTAAAGTGCTTTCTGCAATTACAGTAGGGGGAAAAAAAAGTCAGGGCTAAATTAGGAAGGTAAAAAAAAAGAAGAAATGTACTTGGCATTCTTAAAATATACATGCTGAGTGCTGAGGGAAAGTGGCAGTCGACTTTGCCAAGTTATCAATACAACTTTCACAGACCGTATGTTGGTTATGACAATGCTTCCAGGTTGAAATATGCATGCAAACCCAGGGTTTTTGTGAGGATGGGGCTTTATGAAGCCACCAAGGCTGCAGAGCACACCATCTATGCATCATTGCGGGAACACCAAATTGGTTTTTCAACACGATTCGTACTGTCAGAGTCACTACCCACAATTCCTGCGTGCGCCAACATTTATTCATGCTGGAGTGTTCCTGTACGGCTTACTCTGTCACGTGCAAATGGATTCGAGAAAGGAACCAGAACTCTCTCTCTGTGTCTCTCTAAGCTTCTGTAGCTTTGCTAGGTATCACAGGAATTATCCAACTATATATTGGGTCAATTCTGAATGTTCTGCTAAACCCTTACCATGGAGGGCTCCATCTCACAATGACTCCTGCTCATCAAACATACCATGCCACCGCACATCACCGCTATTGAGAGGAGGTGACACATGTGATTGTATGCTTTAAGGTATTGATCAGGTGGATCGTTAACAGCAGACGCATGCCTTGCTCAATTAACATTACAAAGGAGTCCTCAATAGAACTCTATGGGAGAAGCACCAGAGACATTATATAGAGGAGACAGACCACTTAGAGAGTCCTCAA
>JAODTR010091132.1:3829-13973 GCA_025399935.1 Amblyopsis rosae | reverse complement strand
ATTCTAGTTTCATAGGAGGTTTCATAGACTTGGCAAATGCTTTTTTCAGAAGTACTCCGGTGTGGGTGCAAATATTCGGAGTCTTTTATTGTTCATATCGATATCGGAATTATATCGTATCGACCGAAATGATTAAGTATATCGTGATATAAATTTTGTCCATATCGTCCAGCACTACTTAGAGGTGGCTGTTTCACCAGACAGCATGATGGCTTATGGGTTGATCTTCTTGTTTCTTTCTTTTTCTTTTCTTTCCTTAGTAATATTAAAAGGTGGAGACATTGGACACATATTGCCATGGCTAGGATAGTGTTGTGTGGTCCGGTCTGCAATGCTTTGTTTGTGTTCCCATTTACAGTGCCATGGTTGTGTAGAAACACCATATTATCTTTTCAGCGCACACACAGAAAGGGCAGCTAGTGGATCACAAGGATATGCTCGTTGAATGGAACCGGTGCCAATATAGCACCGGTTCCTATATCGGTATCTACCGGACAGAATTAAAACGCTAATTCCGGTGCCTCATTTCGGTGCCACTTAGACTAAATCTACATTATACGTTTTAGTTTTAAAAACAGGGGCTAAAAACCAAAATAATCTACATCCAGACGAGTGTTTTAGCTCCATATATTACCTGATACTTACAAACGTCATGTGAAAGTCCAGTTTAACAGGATTTACCAATAAGTCCTGTTAAACAGACGTTGCCTTGTAAACAAATGCCAGCGCTGGCGCTAAAGGACCGTCAACAAATTACTATGATGAGTGACAAGCGCTGGCGGCTTAGGAACTGTCAACAAATTACTCTAAATCATAATAATTTGAATAAGAATGAACAGCATTTAACAAATTACTAAGAACCGGTTCAGGCACCGTTTAGGAACCAGAACCGTTTTTAAAAGTATCAATTTAGAACCGGAATCGTAAAAAACCCAATCTTTAATGCTTTAAGAATGGCATCTTACAACCAGTTGCAAGAGATCACATCACCCAGTCAGCCAACTGTGAGTGTACACAGCACAACTCATACTCTGAAACTGGCAATCATAAAGCCAAACTCTTGAAACTAAACTTTTACAAAGATCCCTTTACAAACCTGTGGGTGCCAAGTCAATCATATTTTTCATAATATCTAACCATGATTTGTTGTGCTATGGCAGTTAGGCTTGCTTATGCCAGTAGGTGAATATATTATGTAGCCTAAGTATTTAAATCTGTACTGTATCTGTAATATACTGTGTGTGTGTATATATACACACATACATACATATATACACACACACACACACACATACATTTGCGTGTTAGCATTTGGCCCGTTGAGCAATAAAGAATCTGGGTGTGCGTTTCTGTTTGATAAGAGGGATAGTGAATGCTGGTAATTAATGGCAGTGATAGCAAACAGCCACGGAATGTCAAGTGGTCGTGTGTGTGTGTCTATGTGTGTGTGTGTGCGCGGGCGGTCTGGTACAAAATAGACTGCAGTCTGTTCCGCAGCCCTTTTCCTCCTCTCTTACAGTGAATTCCTGATTTATTGGGGCTTCTTCAGGGACAGCAGACTAATCTCTCGTCTTTAATCTCTCTGGCCAACGTTTTGCTCCCCCCCTCCCCCCACATCCATCACCCTCTCTCATCTGGGCTCTCCATCGGCCTGTGGAATGCTGGACCTAGAGGGCGAGCAGGCTGGACCACCAGATCAAAGGTTGGGCAGCCCTCGCTGTCTCTTACTTAGTGACGCACGCACGCACACACACACACACACACAGAGAGAGAGGGGCGCATTTGAACAGTAGCAGAGAACAGATCCTTTCACTGAGGAGAGCAATAGGTATAAATATGACTTCAGATCCGGTGAGATGAAATGTAATGTATCTGTACTTAAACTAGTGTACGCGTTGTGTAGTGTGTCGTGTACACGCAGCTGCAGTTAAACTCAACTCCCCTGAACCGGTTTCATTTTAAGATTTCATGCTTTGAGGGCCAGACAATTACAGCAACCGCTCCGATACATATTCCTACATTGGATTACATAGCTGCCACTAATACGAGCTAAGAGGGAAGCCGGCCCACTCCGCGGATGAATGGATCGGAATGCCGAGGCGGGGGCACCTAATCGGCTCGTCCAAGCCGGGATTGTTGGGTGGGGCATAGGCTGAGCTCGGGTCCATTCATCAGCACCAGACCCTGGCTAATACAGGGGCTTAGAGTCGACACCGAGGCCCAGAGCCGGGCTGCGAGGTTGTGGAACAGACAGGGGGCCCACAGGGGCAGGGTAGGGCCTCTGGTGCTATTGTTCCCATATAGACCGGGGGTATTACTCTTATGCCCAACTGTAGGACTTCAAATAGTGCTGTGCTGACTGTGTATGTATGGGGAGGCATATGCATGGCAGCATAGGTGTGCGTGCGTGCGCGTGCATGTGCATATGTGCGTGCGCATGCATGTGACGGCAGAGAGGAAGGTCAACCGTGTTACCACACCGATGCCTGACCTCAAACACAAGGGAGGCATTTTGTTCCGGACTTATCTGAAACATGAAAAACAGTTCAAGCGACTCATAAGAACCACGTGAGAACGGGTACGTTTTCCTCCACTCGCTTGGTCACGGTGGGCTTGTTAACCTTCCGGAGTAAAGACTAACTTGTCGTTCTTTGATCCGTCTACATATCCATTCATATGCCCAACCCCTTTCCCTAGCCATCCATCATCACTGAATAAGCCTCCAAGACCCCCACCTCCTCCACTGAGCCAATCGCAACCCTGTCCTGCTGGTATGCCAAATATGTGAGTTCCGAGACCATCGTTTTTTTCAAAAGCACAGCACAATGTGGCATGGTTATGGCGCCGTTGTCATGGAAACAAATACGGTCCGACTCCTTTGTCTTCTGTCTCTTTACATAATATTCCGGCCTTCACTCTTTGCTTTTCGTACAACTTTTCTCTCCCCCTCTCTCTCTCCCCCCCTCTCTCCCTTCTTGGACGATCTAGCTGCAGGCCTCCAGCAGAAGGTACTGAGCAGCATGGACAAACAAGCTTATTCCAATAAACTAAGGGGACTGAGAGTAATACATGTGCTCTTTGCATCTGTCTCGTACCGTCCCCAGAGCCATTTGTAACGCACACGGACCACAAAAGAAAGGTCATCAGTGACACTGCATTTCTCACGAGGCCACTAATCGGGAAATCGATTCGGCTGGATTGATATCTAACAAGGTAAAATGTCATTTTTACCAGCTTCATTGGCAGTTGCACCCTCTTTTCCCCCAAAGGAATTATACAATTGATAAAGCTTGAGAATAGATTTTAACTTTTTTTGCAGGCTATTGCTTACAGATCCATCATAGCACAAATTGATCTATTTACTGACCTCTAGGGGATGCTATTAAGCAACAGCAGTGCAGAGACAAGTATTGTACAACAATGTGCGTTTCCTTGCTGCTGGAACACGTTCAAACCAAATCCAGGCTTTCAACATCAAACGTTGCAATTCTTCACCAATTCTTTAACTTTCATAAACACACAAGTGGACCCATGGACCAGTCTCACGAAGACTTGACGTGTGTCACACACACACAGTCCAGGCAGAGTGTTGTTTAGCACATTTGTACATCGATTTACGAGAAGTGTCTTCCAAGAATAAGATAAATGTGTAATCCTTAATTTGAACATTTTATGTATGTTTTATTTATTTAATGAATTTATATTCCTTTTGTTTTTTTTAGTATTGTACGATTGTGCATGTAATCCCTCTCTGTAAAGCACTCTGAGCATGCAATTCTTGCATGAAAAATGCTATAAAAAAAAAAAAAGTTTATTATTAATATGATCTGTGCATTTGGTCGGCGACTACACTGTTATACTGCGCAGACAATTGGCCAGCAGCGTGAGAGGAGGTGGACTGTGCAAGATGGAGAGGAAGTCTGCTCCCTATATAAAAAGGAGGCACTAGGAGGTGTAGAGGTCTGAGAAGAACTCATGAGATTTACTGGAGTTATCCCCCTCCCTTGACTACCCAGCGCGCACACACACACACACACACACACACACACACACACACACACCCACCTACCTACCTCCAGGAGCAAGAGGGCAACCAAGGTGCCGCTTCCTCATTTGTTACCGTGCCAACCACGACCTATCCTTCAATCATAGAGTGCAATGTACAGTAGACGTGTTCATTTTCCTAGACAACCAACCAACATCAGTCCTGAGAGGAACCTTATACCCTGCGTGTGTACATGTGTGAGAAACGCATTGTTTATTGCGTGGGCAGGAAGGATACACCGCGGTTTTCCCGGGAAAAGACCAAGCCAGGAAGTTCAGCGATTTGCAGGAAAACAGGCAGGCAGACAGCCAGCGTGCTGCAAACCTTTTGTCTGATTCATTGTTGCCTACAATCAAAACAAGAGTTTGTACATCCTAATACATGACAACAAGCTACGTAGTTAGTCATGCATTACCTCCTATATAGTTAGTCCATTTCTTACAGGCCATTACAACTAGTAAAGTGATTCAATGTTCACCTCAGTGATCATGTAGCCTTTTAAGAAATTATTAGAATCCATAAAAGTGAAAAAACATTTTATTGGTGGGAGGGGAGGGTGAGCAAAGATTAGGGGAAAATATGGGAAAGAAAGTTAACAAGAGTGGATTAGAGAAACAAGTGTCTTGGTTGTTTTTTTTCCTCCTCTTACACGGTGGTTCAGATTACTTGGATGTAAAAAAATAAAAAATAAAGCCTTATCTACTCACTTCACCCAATCACAGTTCTGCTGCACGGGACTAGTGAATGTTATCTTTCTCCACGCACGCACGCACGCACGCACGTGCACACACACACACCTTTGTTTTACTCCATTTAATTGCGGTCCTTCTCAGACTGGCTGCACCACTTTCACGTCAACGCCAAGAGCTGAGAGGTATGTGGGCATGGATAGCTGAACAAAAACAACACAGGGCCCAGCAGAGCCTTCTAGAAGACCAGAGGGCCTCTACAGCGAGACATGAATGACTACACAGACGGTTCACAGAGAGGCAGAATGCACGAGTGAGAACTAAAGGACAAAAGTAGCCGCTGACGGCGAATTTCTACGGGTGCCAAGAACAATATAAAAACAAATTCCACACCTCTTAGCATGACCCCTCCCATCCCCCCTTTTCTCCTCCCCCTCCTCCTCCTCCTCCTCCAGCGCTGAAGGTGAGACGGGGAATAAAAAGGCGCAGCTTGTAAAGTTGCGATAAAAGCTGTTGAGGGAGTGGAGGGGACCCTTACGACAGGAGGGAGAATAAGCGCCTTCCAGCAGCGTGAATGAGGAGCGGGCTGAGTGGCGGCCCGTATTCACGGACCACCGACGTGACAGAATGACTGACAGTTTGATAGAGGCCACGCCACTTCATCACACGGTGACCTCTGACCCTCGATCGGTCACACCCGTTACTCTTCTCTTTCTGTCCACACCACAGAGAGCATTCCCCAATTTGTATAGGGTGCATTACAAAACAAAAACAACAAAAAAACACCCAAATTGACTGGATAAATGCTGTGGGAATCCCTTGTGTGGGAGAAACTGACCTTAGGAGAAGGATTTAGCTCAACCGCTAGAAACTAGTTGTCCTTTATGGGTTATGGCTAACCCTGTTAGCATCACCAGTGCCAACCAGGTAAACGTTCACAAAAATAAAGAAAAACAAAAATAGATAGTAAAAAACAAAGTAATAGAGACACAATGTATAACACAAAGGAAAGTTATTATTGTTACAAACAACACAAAAACTGTATTAGGCTAAAGCAGGCCTATACTCAATACATTAAATGACCATGTATAAATATAAAATAGTTAGATGACTAGCAAACAGCCAGGAGAGCTATGAAAGAGTTAACAGCCTGAGTGAACTGTAGACCACAGCACCACAAACGGGGCAGCGAGCCAAGAGTGATAGCGTAACGGAGAGACAGGTACAAGACAGGGCAGGGAGGGGGGGGAGAATAACAATCCTGCCTCGTCAGCGAGGAGAAAGGGAAGGAGAGACAGGATCGCTGATTGGCTAGATGACTGCTCCACATTGGAGGCTGTAGAGGCCACAGCACTGCGGACACCATGTTGGCATCAATCACGTCCGTGTGGCAGTCATGTGTGTGTGCGTGTGTAGGGCTCGGCTAGCATAAGTTTGAACCATTGAGTCAACCGATGTATTTGTATTGATGCGGTTGTACATGTGTTTAAAACACACTTATATGCTCATTGCTCGACCGTCACACACACACACACACACACACACACACACACACACACACACGGACACGCCCTTTACAAAGACATGCGCGTGGGGGCACGCTCCTGAGGCACAAGCTGACAGCATACTGGTGAAGCAACTTCCGGGAAGCAAGCTCTGCTTGTGATTAAGCTGTTGCTAATCGGACACAAGCCTGCAATCACTGACACGCGCACGCACACGCACACACACACACACACACACACACACACACACACACACACACACTAGTAAACCCGGCCACACTGCTATCAAATGCTAAAACAAAGCATGGTAATTATCTTAAAGGCAACTCCAACCTTGGGAGATGAAAACAAGCCCATGGACGATGCCGGCAAACCCACCACATGAGAAAAGACAGGCATCTTAGACAAGAAAGATTAAGATCCACTACTTCGACCAAGTGATCAATTCTAAATAAATCAAGTAATCAGGAGGTTTCTAATCCAGGCTTGTGATGGATGGACACAATCGAGCGTCACAAAGGCCATCCCAAGGGAAACCAAGATGGATATCGACACATGAACAAGACAAGAGAATTACCAGTTTACTAGAAATGATGAAAGAGGATGACCAACAATAACAATAACAACCTCCCCAGCTTGATATTATTTCCGCGAAAAAGGAGTTGTGGTTTAAGGGGGAGATTTGCAGGAGATATCCAGTAAAAACGAATTAAACATAGGGAGCGCAATGGACAGATTATCAGTACATTTACGCAAACACTGATTGGCGGCTCCCTGGAGGAACACAATAAAAGAAAACTCGACATCTGCGACTGTAACCTTATTCTCTTTTTCGGCATAAGAGATTATAGGCTACTGACAGATGTGGGGCATTGCCATGGGTATGTCGGATAACAATGAATGCTGCTTCAACCACCAGAAGATCTGAATGGAGCACGCGATATGAAGGATCGGTTTGGGAGGGCACGTTTAAGTAATCTGGGTGTACTCAATCAAGACAGGACATGCGCTTGGACAGACACCGTGTTTGTCGGGACGCTGTCAGTCCGTTAGACTGAACATTCTGGTTTGTGATTGAACGCGTCTTGCCAAGACTGAATGTTTGTGCTTGCGTGACTCGTCTGTATCTGTGTTTATCTGTATCTTTGCACTTGTTTGTGTGTGCGCGCGCGTGCACGCACGTGTGTGTTCGTGTGTGTTCGTGTGTGTGCTTTTGCTTGTGCGTGTGGGCCAAGTAAACCCCGTCTACCTCAAAAGAACCCCAACATTTTAACCCCACAATCATTAACCATGATTCTAATTGACACCCACTTATTCCGAATGGCCCCGTAACCCCAACAATTTGAGCTCCGATTTCTCCTCCCCGAGCAATCCATCTCTCCCACAGAGTGACCTACTGGGCAGGCTTTGAGTTACCTCCTCTGTCTCAGTCATGAACCATTATTCCTCTTACCACCTGAAATATGAACGGCCTGACTGCCCTGTCAACTCCGGATGATATGTTCTGATTTAGGAGATAGGGAGTAAGATCCCACTAGACACAAAGGTTATGACTCCCTGTCATATGGTGTTTATATCATGGCGGATATTCCAACACAACAGTTGTGACTCAAACCTTTAAATCAACACAGAGAAACTGTAAAGGAAAGAAAGGAAAGAGTTCGGCCACAGTCATGTATGTAGCATATTTAAAATTGTATTTACTCTGCAGAACTAAGCCATCCACGGACTGTATCAATGAACTCGACTTGTTTGTGTGTTTATGTTTTTTCCAAATCCAATTTTTCATTTGTGCTTTTATAATCATTTGTAAACCTTAGTTACTTATATTTACATTCTGCAAAAAGAAATATAAATAGAAAAGCCATAGAGTGCAATATAGAGCCTTGTGCAAATTCTAAACATTTTAGTCTACTGCTATTTTTACACACACACACACACACACACACACACACGCGCGCGCGCGCGCGCGCGCGCACAGTGCGCGCACACACAGGTAAACTGCATTAGGTTGCCATTGAAAGAGAGGGAGGTAAGAGAGAAAGATCCCAAACTGTGACATTATCATGATAACAATGGCCAGTTGTCTCCATCAGTAATTATAACAGTTAAATATGCATGACATTTAACACTTCAGAAGGGCGTATGATGTAGCCATCTGCAGTGAGACAATCTGATTTAAAGATATGGTAACCTAAATTAAGTTAGTCTATTTAAATTAATTAGGTTACCACATTTAGATAAATTATGTTGATAAGATAACAACATCATGATCTCTACAACATAGTGTAAAAATCTTATTTCTACCGCGGCGCGCAAGCGTGCAAAAGTTTAAGAGCTCCGCGGAAGAAAAAAGGTATGCCAAATGTATGCACGTGCATAGAATGATCAGATCGTTGCAGTTAGCCTACTTACTTTATGTTCGTGCTATTCCAGTAAATGCTGTGCCGCTCCGCAGATGCGAACAAGGCGCTGACAGCCACAACGAAGCACACAATCCAGACCAAATCCATCGCAGAGAGGAGTGGATGCGTGCAACAAAAAAAAAGAAAAAGACCGTGTCTATATACTATATTGTATATGGCAGCCAAACTTTAAAAATAGCAAATAGTCCGCTCACTGCGATTTTGCAATATCAATGCATATGCGTCTTGTTATCAAACGCAACGCAATTCTCCGAGGAATTTAAACTGTAAAAGGGATCAGTTCTACTAAGGAAATCCGTAGTGAATGAAACCGTAAACGGCGTGGGGGGGGGAGTTTTGTGAAACGCCTACAACCTTCGTTCACGCCCATTCACCAAGACAGAGCCAATGGAATAGCTGTCCGAGGGATGCTTTTTGAGAAAATCCAACGCCCTAGACGAAGATTTATTAAATTCGGCATTGATCCAAGTCAAGTGGACTCCTCAAAATTTTAATTGTCATATATGCTACATTGAATCACTTGTCTATGCCACATTGGCAGACTGCTATATTATCTCATTTTAATTGGTCTCTAAACCTCAATCTGTTGTTTCAGTATACTTTTAAGAACTGCACCTTTTTCTATTTACAAAGCCAGCATGTAGCCTATATTCATCAATACATTAAATGCATCCAGATACACAATATACATATAAATATATAAATGTAACTATAAAAGGCATCTCCTACTTTTAGTCATATTATAATTCCAGATTTCTCATTTCTCATCTCACTGACATAGGCTTCAAGCTTCATAGTCAGCCAAGTGAATCATACCCCCACCAAAAGTTTTGAAGCATGCTTCAGCTTGACATGTCAGTTATATTTGCTATGCTGAGCTGTGTGAAGTGGTTGCACCAAACAAGTTGATTCAGTAGGCTGGACTAGTTATATTATAACACAGACATTATTAAATGATGTCGACAACAGTTCAGTTGATTCAGTAAACTGGACTAGTTATATTTAAACACAGACATTATTAAAAGATGTCGACAACAGTTCAGTTGTTTCAGTAAACTTGGCTAGTTATATTTCAACACAGACATTATTAAATGATGTCGACAACATTTCAGTTGTTTCAGAGGTTGGACTAGTGTAATTTCAACACATACATTATTAAATGACGTCGACAACAGTTCAGTTGATTCAGTAAACTGGACTAGTTATAGTTAAACAGACATTATTAAATGATGTTGACAACAGTTCAGTTGTTTCAGAGGTTGGACTAGTTTAATTTCAACACAGACATTATTAAATGATGTCGACAACAGTTCAGTTGTTTGAGTAGGCTGGACTAGTTTAATTTCAACACAGACATTATTAAATGAAGTCGACAACAGTTCAATTGTTTCAGTAAACTGGAAGTTATATTTCAACACAGACATTATTAAATGATGTCGACAACAGTTCAGTTTCAGTAAACTGGACTAGTTATATTTA
>JAODTR010091111.1:0-13974 GCA_025399935.1 Amblyopsis rosae | reverse complement strand
CCCCCCCCCCCCCCCCCCCCCCCCCCCCCCCCCCCCCCCCCCCCCCCCCCCCCCCCCCCGAGCTCACTTGTACAGTCCAGTTGTATTGATTTATTAGCCTGCATCTTGCCTGTCAATCACCGCTATGGTTGAAAAAGCTTGGCTTGCCCATTGTGTCCCCCACATAGAAAAGATTAATCAGATTTGTTGAAATGCTGGTTTCAAAACAAGAATCACACACAAATTATACAGTACATATGATTCATGATAATTTTTATTATCAAAATTTAAGAAAGTGATTCCAGTATATTTCAGTGCCATGTTGAGTTTAATATAATAAATGCTTGCACATTAATATCGCAATTATTTTGGCCAGGATAATCGTGATATTAATTTTTCAAAGGTGGTCTTAGGTGAGGGGCCAGACTAAGAACGGTCCAGAAGAGCGCCGAAGGTCAATTATCGATTTTGGAGCTTCTCTGGCATCCCTTTGGAGGTTGCGGACATTGAACCTGAGTGGGAAATGTTTAAAACTTCCGAAGCTGCGGCAGAGAGCTGTGGTCTCGAGGTCTTTGGGGCCTCAAGGGGTGGTAACCCTCGAACACTGTGGTGGACACTGGTGGTCAGGGAAGCTGTCCGACTGAAGAAGGCAGCCTTTCGGGGTATGTTGTCCCGGAAGACTCCAAAGGCGGTTGCAAGGTACCGACTGGCCCGAAGGGCTGCAGCATCTGCCATAGCAGAAGCAAAACAGCGGGTGTGGGAGAGTTTCGGAGAAGCCATGGAGAAAGACTTTTGGTCGGCACCAAAGTGTTTCTGGAAAACCGTCTGCCACCTCAAGGGGGAAGCGGGAAACAATCCAAGCTGTGTACAGCAAGGATGGGATACTGTTGACCTCAATTGAGGAGGTAATTGGGCGGTGGAAGGAATCGAATATGACTTCTACAATTCTCTTCCACCCAACACCAACAAAAGTCACAAAGACGATTATATGTAGCCAAGATAACGTGTAGGAAAAGCACACCCGTGCAAATATAACACTGATGTCTTATTGTCCATAGATTCAGCATAAAAGCAATTCATTCAATCTGCAACTTTCTGTATGGGCGTCCAATCAATATCGTAATTGTTGTATCAATTCAGTAGTTATTATTCCGTAACCCGCCGAAACTAGTAAGGCCAACATTAAAGCTAAAACACAAATATACAACTTTAAAACTTCTATTCAGCACAAAACACATACACAAGGCAATTAATTCTGGGGAAAGGGGGCGTGCCATAGTGCCGTCAAACCTTTTGAGAGAACAGAGATATTTACAATGTTTTATTCAGCGAACTGAATAGAAAAAGGATTACATTTCCTGGAATAAAAAAATAAATTATTGTTTTACACATTGTGGCTGTCTCACATGCGCCTCTTTATACGTCTGTCTAACAATTAGGCATTTCTAATTTAAAATTCATAGCTGTACGTGAGAGGTATTTAGATCTACATTTCAAAACATCTCATTTTCTCATCTTCCTTCTGCCATTGGAGTCGCAGTTTCCCATTTTATCCAATTTGTGTGCATACGCATAGTTCAAAGTGCGTGGAGGACTGCAAATTCTTCCGTCAAGTTCTTTTTTTTTTTATTATAGATTACAACCTTTGTGTTGCATAAAACGCAAGCTCTTTACTCTCGCAAGGATCCTGGAGGGAGCCTGAAAGTATGCCCTTCCAGTTTACATGTGTTTTGTGGATCTGGAGAAGGCGTATGACCGGGTGCCCCGGGAGATCTTGTGGGACCTGCAGGAGTATGGGGTGAGGGGGTCCCTTTTAAGGGCAAACTAGTCCCTGTATGTCCAAAGCGTGAGCTGTGTACGGATTCTCGGCAGTGAGTCGGACTCATTTCAGGTGGGGGTTGGTCTCCGTCAGGGCTGCGCTTTGTCACCAATCCTGTTTGTGATATTCATGAACATGATATCGAGGCGTATTCGTGGTGGAGAGGGGTTGCAGTTCATGACCTGGGGATCTCATCACTGCTTTTTAAAGATGATGTGGCATGAGAATCGGAGCAGCGGGAGCGGTATTGCAATCGCTTTACCACAGTGTTGTGACGAAAAGAGGGCTGAGCCGGAAGGCAAAGCTCTCGATCTACCGGGCAATTTTTGTTCCTACCCTCACCTATGGTCATGAAGGGTGGGTCATGAAAGAACAAGATCACGGGTACAAGCGGCCGAAATGGGTTTTCTCAGGAGGGTGGCTGGCGTCTCACTTGGAGATAGGGTGAGATGCTCGGCTATCCATGAGGAACTCGCAGTAGAGACGCTACTTTTTTATTTTATGGTCGCCCAACAGTCTGTGATTAACTAATTTGTTGCAAACATACGCATAGTCAAAGACACACATTCCCACTGTGTAACACTGGTGTTTGTTAATTACAAGATCGCTATGGTAAAGTAAGAATTTTGAAACATGCAAGCCTCCAACACATTAAACTTGAATCACTCATGGCAAATCTAGTGATGTTTCTATACCAATTTACTTTAAGAGTACAGATATACTGCACATTTTCGAGTGGCCTTTTATCATGGCCAGCCTAAGGCACACCTGTGCAATTTTCATGCTGTCTGATCTGCATCTTGATGTGCCACACCTGAGGTGGATGGATTATCTCTGCAAAGGAGAAGTGCCTACAAACACATATTAAGACAGATTTGTGAAGAATATTTGAGAAAGGGGCCTTTTGTGTACATAGAGAAAGTATTAGATCTTTGAGTTCAGCTCATGATGAATGGGGCAAAAATAAAAGTGTTGCGTTTATAATTTTGCTCAGTGTATAGACAAGACCGTAAGCCATTTAGTCCTTTCCATAGGACATGAGTGCCCACTAAAAGTGTTTTGTGAATTCCATTGAACCGGTACTGTATCGTAAACAATACAACACATGAGAATTTACCCTTGTTACGTGAAAACGTACACTAATTTCAAAATGGATGATTCCAACACACTCCACAAAAGTTGGGCCAGTTGTGTTAACATATTTTTTATTTACACTTATTAAATGTGTGGGCACTAAAGACGCCCATTTGTGAAGTTTATAAAGTAGAATGTCCCAATTTCTTCCATTATTTAGGTAGTCAACCGCACAATTGTAGAGCCTCTGTTGTCATATTTTGTGCTTCATGATGCAGCACACTTTCTCAGTGGGCAAAATGTTCAGGACTGCAAATCTTGGATGTAAATGGTTTGACGCAAAGCATTTGCCCTGTTTTCTCCACTTGATGTAACAGTGTCTGACTGGAAGACCAGTTATATGCCAATTTTGACACTATATACACAATCTTTAGGTCTACTCATAAAACATTGCAGTATTTTAGAAGCATTCATTTACGTAAGTACATTATTCAATGTGTCAAGTTTTGAAATCCACCAGATTTTTACCCATTATAAGGAATCGTTTCAGATGCCACAACACACTTTCATGTGATTCTTTAGATGGATTTTAAATGAAAAAGCTTTTTCACAAACTATGCAAATAAATGGTCTCTCCCTAGTGTGAGTAGCCATATGGGTCTTGAGAATACCTTTACTTTTGAAATCTCTTTTGCAAACTGTGCAACTAAAAGGCCTTTCGTCATGGTGAGTTAACATGTGCTCCTGTAAAGCATGTTTGCGTGTGAAATCTGTTTGGCAAACTGTGCAACTCAAAGGCCTTTCGTCATGGTGAGTTAACATGTGCTCATGTAAAGCACGTTTGTGTGTGAAATCTGTTTGGCAAACTGTGCAACTAAAGTGTCTTTCCCTGGTGTGAGTTATCATGTGCTCCTGTAAAGAGCTTGTGAGTTTGAATTTTTTTTGGCAAATTGTGCAATTAAAGGGTCTTTCCACAGTGTGAGTTATCATGTGCTTCTGTACATCATGTTTGCGTTTGAAACATTTTTTGCAAACTGTGCAATTAAAGGGTCTTTCCACAGTGTGACTTATCATGTGTGCCTTCAGTTTGGTTTGGTCTCCAAAACCTTTTTTACAAACTGTACAATTGTAGAGTTTTTTCCCAGTATGAATTGTCATGTGCTTTTTTTGAGCGGCTTGCTGTGTAAAATCTTTTTTACAAATAGGACAACTGAAGGGTCTTTCCCCAGTATGAATTCTCAGATGTACTTTTAGTACGTATTTGCATTTAAAACCTTTTTTACAAACCGTACAACTGAATGGCTTTTCTCCAGTATGAACTCTCACGTGTAAGGTTAGTGATCTTTTGTCTCTAAAACCTTTTTTACAAATTATACAACTGAAGGGTATTTCCCCAGTATGAACTCTCGTGTGTAAGGTTAGTGATCTTTGGTCTCTAAAACCTTTTTTACAAAATATACAACTGAAGGGTCTTTCCCCAATATGAACTCTCAAGTGTAAGGTTAGTAATCTTTGGTCTCTAAAACCTTTTTTACAAAATATACAACTTAATGGTCTTTCCACAGTATGAATTCTTGTGTGTATCTTTAAATGACCTCTCGACAGAAAATGTTTTTTACAAACTGTACAACTGAAAAGATTCTCCCCAGTTTTACATCTTCTTCGTGCCTTTCGACAGCGTCTCTGTGCCAGTTGTTTATCTGAAGAGAGGAGCTCGTCTTCTCCAGAAGGTTCTAAACCACCAGCTGGGTCTAATTTGCTGGCTGTTTCTGACACTCCACAGTCCTCTCCATCAGCTGCTGTTTTAATCTGTGCAGATGAGGTGCTGGCTAGAGGCTCACTCTTCACCGTTTGTGTTAAAGCTGCTCTAAGAAGAAGCTGTGAGGTTTGTTCCTCTTCATCATACTCACTCTTCACAGGGTCAGGTTTGAAAGTCAACTTCACACCAGCCTCCGCCAGCGTTAGAAGCTGTTCACAGTCCTCTCCATCAGCTTCTGTTTTAATCTGTCCAGATGAGGTGCAGGCTAGAGGCTCACTGTTCTCAGTTTGGGTTGAAGCCGTTTTGAGATGAAGCTGTGAGGACTGTTCCTCTGCATCACACTCACTCTTCATGTGGTCAGTTTTGAAATTCAACTTGAGATCAGCCTCCTCTGGCCCTGGTAGCTGCTCTCCCTCCTGACTGGTCCACAGTTCCTCTTTGATGTGGGGGGGCTCTGGTTCCTCCTGGTCCATACTAGGGCTCCACTCCTCCATACAGAAGGCATAGGGCTGCTGGTCTTCTGGAGGAAACAGAGAAATAACGTTTATAAAGAGATCAGACTGAGTAAAGAGATTAGACTCTCCTCTCCACATCTATTGGAAGCGGAGCGGGGAAACACTGGGTTACTTATGTTCTGTGGTAACTTGTCCCAAACAATGTAAAAATTGAATGTAGGCTATTGATTTTTGTGTTGCTTAATACAATAAGACTGCTTGTACAGATACACTACCATCATTTTGACAGATAAATAGCCACATAAGAGTTGGACTGAGCAATGACATCCCTTCTGTCTATTCGCATCAAGCAGGCAAGTGTTCAGATATTACACTTAGGTGACAGATTGACAAACATTTCATGCTATAACAAACAAATTTAATGGTGCTTTCATGCTAAGAGTATATAGCCTAGTTCAATGCAAACACTAAAATACAATATGCTGTCAAGTTAAGAAAATAAAATAATGTATTAAAATAAGGTTTAGTCCCTCCCCCACCTTTACTCCGTATAGCCATAAGCGTCCAGAGTTTAAGACCCCGGTCAGTTTGTACAAGCCATGGATCTTTTGATCAAATTCCAATAATATATTCGTACTTAGCATAATGGCATTGCTGCCTGATTATAGAGAATTCTAGTTGTACTTGTATGTCTTGCAATCAAAATAATGCACCTCTACTTCTTTACATATTTACTTTATTGTGCGATTAATAAAGTTGTGCCACCAAAAAAATAAAAACATGCAATAATTCAAGAATGTTATAAAATATGTTATTTACAATGTGAAGAGCAGATTGTGTGTCAAACGTCTTGAAGGGAACTGCAGTCTAATGCCAATCACAGTCACGGTTGATAAATAAGAATGAGGAAGGGTGGAAGACCAGGTCCTGCTCTGGTGTGTGTTGCCTCCGTGTAGTGCAGCTGTGATGCCATGGGGATGGTGCTGGTCTGGTGTGTGTTGCCTCCGTGTAGTGCAGCTGTGATGCCATGGGGATGGTGCTGGCAAGGAGGCGAGTGTGCTGGTTGTGGTGAAGTAGGCAGGGGTATGCGGTTCATCAGCTCCCTCGGCAGACTGTTCTGGCTGCCCTGCATCTCTCCCCACATGGTCATCTGCCTGTCCCTTGCCTCCCGCTCCTGTCCGCTTGCCTCCTTCCTCACCCGTTCTTCATACTGCCTCTGCTCCAGGATTTGAAGGTTCTCCTCGTCATGAAAGTACCTATCCATCTCAGAAAACAATTGATTTATGTCTACTGCCATTTCCTGCATTCTGGAAAGTTTCTTTGCCTTCTTCTTTGGAGGCTGATGAGGAGACTCTAAATATAAAATAAACCATTAGTCACCTCTACACTCTGTTCTGGTAGAGGGGGAACACATTTAAATAACAAAAAACCTAGATATTTTTTTAGAACATTGTAGAATGAACTAACCTGGACGACTTGGAGCCACAGATTCTATTTCTCCTTCAGTTTGTATCGCCACAAGGTAGGTCATCTTTGCCATTGTGGTTGGCGATCTCCCCGTCCAGATCTAAACTGGTCGCCAGAGCCACAGGGTTTGCAGAGCGGCTGCTTCCCCAAATTGACCGGTATACTGTATATCAAAATACAGCCAGTTCAATCTCCCACTCTTGGTCTTTTTTTCTGGAATAACCTTCTACTGAGAGCCGTTAGCTTACTAAAGTCTTGGTTCTTCTGCCTTTTTATGCCGCGGCCATGTAGAATTCCTGTAATTTTTTCGTACACTACAGAATCTCTAACTGTTCAAGGCAGATTAGGCTCCGTTTCACTGTCTGTCTGCGCGAACTGAGAGAAGCTCCCATATTTCGGAAATCTGTCCAGTTTCCAGACATTTAGAAATATAAGCTTTGCAGCTCGCAAACCAGATACGTTTTGGAGAACGTGTAAGCTACTACTTACGTGTTATCAAAACGAGCCTAATATATACGTCGCGGAATCGTGACGTCATCAGCAGGGGATTGTGATTGGTTTGCTCACTCCACGTGAAATCGTCTTGCATCAGAATTACGTGCCTGTCCCCGCATTGGCTCTGCATTCGTTCACATCTCAGCCATTTCAACATTTTCCATGGAATGTTCCAGACAACTCGGGAGTCTGAGTTCCTACTTGTGAACTCAGGGCAGATCCGGTGTTACGCCTAATTCTGTGTCCTGCCGGATTCAGTGACCCTTTCGAAACGAAGTATGTTAAATAAAGCAGAAAAAGCATGAAAAAGTTCGATAGATCTATAAATAATATTTAGAAATATCTAGACATCAATTAACCTTAAAACGACGAGGCTGGTGTAGATAAAGTAGATTACTATTCACTTTTTATTCAGAAATTGCTAAAATCACAAGCTTTTTGCAGAGCAAACCACCAACGACAACTAGCTGACCTTTTAGTAACACTTTCCCGAACTAAAACACTTCGGGAGCGAGACACAAAAAGTGTACGAGAAATCACACACTCACACACACACACACACACACACACACACACACACACACACAAATAGTGTACATGATTTTAGGTGGCGCACGCGCACTTTCGAAAGGGTCACTGAATTCGGCAGGACACAGAATTAGGCGCAACACCGACTACCCCGAGCTCCCAATTTGACCTCACACAAAACTGGTGGCACCCATGAAGGCACATTATGTAGACAATACCATTATCTAAAAGTCCATATAAGTATATTTGCCTGTATTTAATTAAAATAATTCATGCCAACATATAGCATAAACTGTTATAGAAGTTGACGTAAAAATAGCCAATGTCGACAATGTTATTTAGTAGTTATAACGGTCAGCCATGTTTTTTGTTTACTTTGAGCGTCGTGCACCTGGAAGACTTTGAGGCCGATAATCGGACATTTCAACTGAGAAATTACCGACCTGCGAGTTGTCTGGAAAGCAGCATAACTATGTCACGATGTGGAAAATTGGGGGAGCAAATAAAAAATGTAAAAAGTCGACCCTTGTTCCTGTTCACACATCGCCCCCTGCAGGAACGGTCCCTGTGAAAATGTGTGAAAAGAGCTTAAGACTTAAGCTCTGACACTCTCAGGAGGCCAGCGAGCTCCACCAATCAGAGATGTCGCCGTCATACTTCAGGATTGTGGGTAGTGAGTGACATCGGCTAATAATATAATAATAGTAATAGGCCAATCATAAAACAAGGTTGATATACAGACTTAATTGGCTTCTACTGGAACATACATCATCGAATCACAGGTGGCTGGCTTGGTTCCACTCTTAAAACTCTTACCAAGCATTTAGAAAATGTATGGGATTTTTTACTTCAGGCACAGAGAAGGAAGGTGGGTTTGTGTCTGGGCTAAGCCCCTGATCTCTTTAAACTCTGCAAACGTCCCTGGATAACGGGGGTCTTGTTGTAGGATCGACCACGTCAAAACAACATTAACTCACTCATGGTCGGTCCCACGTCGGCATCCACTTAAGAAAACACGCCGCTGCTGTGCGACGCCGTGCGTCTCCTCTGTAATGTCCGATATCTTACTACATAAATGTATTAACCGAAATATATCTCGTGTACTAAACAGATTCACCCCACGTAGCCACTCCAGCCCATAATACATCCATGCTACAGCCTGATGCGCGGCCTACCCATGATTCACTGCGCCAGCAGCCAGAGCCGAACCAGCCGAACGTAGCCGAAGCACGAGTCTAAGTAGTGGGGGTGGGGGGGGTTCTTGCATAAAACATTTACTGGTTACAAACGATGGTGACGTAAGTGTGCGCCCACGGTTTCGAAGTACATTTCCAAACCAAATTTCACGTTGTTTTGTGCCCAAAAGCCGCTGGTTGACATGGCGTGCTAAAACACGTATCTGACATGGCGAAATATCCAATGTTTTCGACACGGATGGGCAGGTGAAGCTTTCACGTTCATTAATAAACTCTTATTTGTTTTTTTTGTTTTCTGCTCGGTGAGGACCTCTGCTGGTGAACGTTTGGTAAATTATTTTCATAGGCTACATGAAGCTCCTTGACGCAAAATTCTATGGATAGATTAGTACATGTTTTAGCCTAATACATTATACAAATCGGTTCCATTGACTACAAGACGGCTATCAATAACGATATTGCTTTGCTAAAAAAATAAAATAAAAAAATTGGAATTTCACTTAGAATTGATGATTTATGCTTTACAACATACAGTCATGTGAAAAGGATGGTGGGTGGGTCGGGATGTAAGTCTGCAGTGGCTAGATTATACGGTAATGGCTGCTTCTGACACTCCACAGTCCTCTCCATCATCTTCTGTTTTAATGTGTCCAGATGAGGTGGTGGCTTGAAGCTCACTCTTCACAGTTTGTGTTAAAGCTGCTGTAAGATGAAGCTGTGAGCTTTGTTCCTCTTCATCATACTCACTCTTCACAGGGTCAGGTTTGAAAGTCAACTTGACACCAGCCTCCGACAGTGTTGGAAGATGCTCACAGTCCTCTCCATCAGCTTCTGTTTTAATCTGTCCAGATGAGGTGCAGGGGATGTGAAGGTCTCCCTAACCCCAATGGCCTTTGGGGTTAAATGATAAAGCTGCCCTATCCTGCATTCCTATATCCCTTGTTTGACCATTAGAGGGCAGAACATGTTTGTGATTTGTCGCAATTGTTTTCAGTTTTTCTAATTAGCTTAACTGGTAGAGCATTGCTCTTTAGCGCTTGTAATTTTAAGATTTAGGGTTCAAAACCCCAGCAATCCCCCAAAAAAATTCAATAGGATACTTGCATATTGCCCTTTAGTAATAAATAACTTTAGGACTTGTTATACATGTATTCTAAAAAGTCCATATAGGCTAGTCATATGACATATAGACATAGTCCATATAAGTCTGCATCATTTAATATAAAATGTAAATATGAAATGATTCGTATGAATAACGCAAAGCCACACTGATGTAAAGAAGGTTATGTTTATTGCATGCCAGGTTTGTAAACTGCCATCGCCAGTGTTGCCCAGTTTCTGAAAAATAAAATGCATGTGTCTTACCGTGTAATCTAGCCACTGCAGACTAACGTCCTCGACCCACCCACATCTAGCCTAGTTGTTATGCCTAGCATGTCGCCATGCGTGAAATTATCTGTAGGTTGGTATATTTCAACGTGTCAATTGACTATTTTCTCTAGATAAAGTAAACGAGTTATAAAATTTACGTTAAAAATTATGACGCTTGCAAACTTATACTAATGGTAGGCGATACATCTCCTGCTGGATATGGGTGGATATCAGCGGAATTTTACAAGTGTTGAGGCAAATAGATCCTCGTACTTTCCAAAGCTGAAAAATAAACCACACAAACTATATGATGGCACGGTGACCATGCGAATTGACCGTGAAAGTTGCAAGGTGCAACATAATTGACATCATATATTCCGCTAAAGGTAGTGGTCGCGAAAGCCTTGAAACAAATTTAACATCTAACAGACAACACCTGCATAGTAAAAGTCTCTAAAGCTTTATAGCCCTGTGTCCGTCCGTCGATCTACTACACTACGGGTAGCATATACATCTAGTCCAACATAAATGTCCAATAAATGTCATTTTATCTCGCCACAGAGTTTCAAATAGTGGAAATATGTTTCTATATTGACACTTTATTTTCATGTTTTCCTTGTCCCCATATTCTTGCCAAAACATAAGGAATACTGGGTTTTACAGCTTGAAGAGATACTAGGTCGCTACAGCCCTTCATTAAAGTGTCAGGAAGGAATACTACAAACATAGAGACACACCTGTGGATGACTTTGTAGCAGGGAACCTCACAAGGATTCTGTCCAAAGACGTTTTATAAGTGATCAGTTCAGAGGTCCACCGCAGCACATGCCAGCACAACTATGTCATTTTATTTTAGGATTAGAGCTTGCACAAAGAATGTGAGAAGACATATTTTCTCCTGGTTATACTGTACAGCACCTGCTTCATTTGTACACAGACAGACATGGGAATTGCTATTAATCATTTGCGTTTAATAAAACCTGTAACGTTTTCCTTATGCTAAACAGCACATCCCTGGAAGACGCGTTGGATAGATTCTGGCGCCTGTGTGTGGTACGCTTGTCCACAAAGTGTGGAGACATGGTCCACACAAGTGTGACTATACTCAGAAGGTTTATATGGGAAAGTGGAAGTTTAAGATCTGGGCACACCGATCAAACCTTGATGTTGATGCCGTCTTCGCTAGATCTCCCTTCACTATGCAAATCCAGGCAGTGTTTGACAATGCCAAAGATGCCATTGAAACAGTTAAGGAGATGGAGAAACTGTCCGTCATTGCTGCTGCCCAGAGAGCTACTGAATGCCCTTTTCACTGACTACCTAGGGATCTTTCCGCTATGGAGTGGGGTGCTGCTGGGTGACCTCACTAGATATGCCATGGATAAAGATGAATCAATGACTGTTCAGAGCCTGAAAACCAGTGAGACCAACTGCAATGCTGAAATCTGTTTTGGTATTGTGAAGAATTATTTTCTTCATGTGGAGAGAGGTCTTTGGTCTGCTAATTTTACACAGAAACTGTGCTTCCCTACAAGGCCGATATTGCAATATTGTTTCCAGAGACCATGCTAGAAAGGCCATTGAAGCATAAGAAGACCAAGCTTGAGCATACTGAGGTTGTCCAGAAGAGAAGACTCAAGCCCTCAACCCTCCAGGACAACAAAGCAAAGGATCATTGAAAATCATAGCAACAGACTCATGAAGGTATAATTTAATGGATTAATATATTTATTCAATATAACATTTTGGTTGATTTTACTATTAAATACTTAATAGATTTAATGAAATAACACTATTCATTGCAGATTACTGCTGAAATGATCAAAACAGAAGACTAGGATAACATCCTCCTTTGAGCCTTCTAAGATGCTAGACTATATGCATATGAATAAACATGCTGATTTATCAGCTTCTGAATATTCTTGGGAATTCACCATTTGTTACATTCTAAACATGTTGTTATGCATGCAGACGAATAATTACTTGTTTTATATATTGAGAAAAAAGCATTTACTCTTTAAAAAAACAAAAAGGCCTACTTAAATATTGGGCAAATATGGCACAGATATGGATATACTGTATTACGATAGACAGACAATAGTGATCATTATGTCAAACTTAAGAAACTAAGACCCGGTACACTTGCATTACAGGTCTCCAAAAACAAGAATTAGTGCTTTGTAACGATCAGGGCCACTTTCACCTATATATATTGCCCTGGTTATACTGTATACAGCACCTGAAAGTAGGTCATTTTGCTATTCATTTGTACACCGAGACAGGCAGGGGAATTGCTGTTCATCATTTGTGTTTATTAAAACCTGTAATGTTATATCTGGAGGCCACTGCTGGGGTTGTATGCAAGATTTCAAATAAAAAAACAAGGGTCTTATACTACAGCCTTAACTTGCCTGGAGAAGGAAGAAACAAACCTATATGCATATAAATAAACATTATGATTATTCTTCACACAGAGAAATCAAGGTAAAGGAATGGACCTAAAAGCGTTATAAAAACATGTCAGGTTCACTCTCCAGTCAGTGCCATGTGACTGGTGACACTGGCTTCAATCTGGAGTTGGTCCCTGGGCGCTGCACAGCGGCTGCCCACTGCTCCCTTGAGGGACGGGTTACATGCAGAGACCATTTTCGCTATGTGTATGTGACAATAAAAGCACCTTTACCTTTTGTCGCTCTAGAAGTACCAGTATCAGGGTATGAGTACTGTACCTTGAATTTTGGTAATTTTTTGTACCTTCTTGATGGTATGTCTAAAATAACATGTTTGTACCCCTAGTGACAAATATGTACCTTTAGGTCCTGGTACAAAAATGTACCCATTGAATTGGAACATAATTGGTACCCAATGAGGTACAGCTGAAGCAGCATGCTGTTTTGTACCTTTAGGTGGCAACAAGATACCCTTAAACACAAAGCCCTCCCTGAAGCGATGACAGAAGCTACTCGGTGGATTCTGTCAGAAGCCTTTAGAATAAGGCTGTGAGTACAAGCATTGAAAACTGAGAATTATGAAATATAGCTATGCTTATTTAAAAGGTATTTGTGAATAAGTCAATCACTATTTAGCATTGTTACCCTATGTTGTTTTAATTACATCTAGACATTTTAAATATAAGACATAATCTGATATGTAATGCAATAATTCTTAAATATGTTGACACGACCATTATGGACATATCCTTCACGTGGAGAATAACTATTGGTACACCACTCCCATAGAGGGCGACAGAAGAATGTTCGAAATAGGAAGTGGGTGTTGAAGAACCAATAGGAGTTGGGTTTGCGGGGTATTTCAAAGTGGGGCTAAACTAATCTCCTTCAGATTAAGATATCCAGTCAATATTGAAATCACCCAGAAAGTATATTTCTATTCGCATATGTTACTCTCTGAAGCATAGAGCATATATCCTCAGTGTGCTGTACATTACAACTGGTGGTCTGTAGCAACAGCCAAAAAGTAATGGTTTAATACGAGGTAAATTAATTTAAAGCCAAAGGGCTTGTTATTTTGCACACATATAGCAACCACCTCCATGCTTATATCTACCCTGTCTGAACATGTTAAAACCAGATATCTCATTCAGAGGTATCCAAGTGTGTCTCTGAAATAGCAATCACATTTATATTATTGTCTATTAGACATGTCTGGAGATGTATTTTATGTCTTAAAACTACAAATGGAGTTGTGCCATCTTTAAACCTTTTTTTGATAGCTTCTTAGACATCACTTTATAGATATACACTACCGTTCAAAAGTTTGGGGTCACTTAGAAATTTCCTAATTTTTGAAAGAAAAGCACAGTTTTCTTCA